>ML792860.1:146312-164766 GCA_009831015.1 Picea engelmannii | reverse complement strand
TGGGGGTTGTAGACTCCTTCTGGTTGTAGCCAGAGAATTGGGGAGTTGGAGCTTCCCTCAGGTTGTAGCCTGAGAAACTAGGGGGTTGGAGCCTCCTTCCAGTTGCAAATAGAAAACAAAGGAAGTTGGTGCTTCCAATGAATGTAATTCTTCAAGACATATAAGAAAAAGCATTTCATGGTTTTCTCCCGATTTGGGTTTCCACGTAAAACACTAGTGTACTGTGTATGTGTATGATTGTTTATTTCTTACTGCTCATTATTGGATAATAATTCTACATTGATATAACATTTGAAGTAAAATGATTATAATTACACTATTACTGATTCACCCCCCCTCTCAGTAATCCAACATAGGTAACGTCCAAGCGCAACATTCAAAAGCAGTCCATTTCGAGCTGCTAATACAAGAAAACTAGTGAGTTCAATTTTCAGCCCTAAGATCTGAGCAAAAGCAAGATCAATGGTTAGATCAAGCAAATATTATGTCATGACCGTTAGATCTCATTGGAGAGAGATCGACGGTGGGGAGGCATTGCGAGGATCGGGAAGAAAATTAAAATTTCTACAAGTTGTGGGCCCGCAATCACTTAGGATCGTTGATCTTGCTAGATCAACAAATCAACAGTGCATATCGATCCTTCCATGAATGAGCATCTTTGCATTGCGAGGATCAAAAAGTAAATTAAAGTTTTTTCAAGTTGTGAGCCCACAATTGCTCGGTATCGTTGATATTTAAGCAAGGGACACATGTTAGGAGATCTTGTACTTCAGAAGGAAGCAAGAAAAAGTTGAATGAGTAAAGGACTCTGGAAGGCCCAAAGTCCCAAAGTAAATCTGAGCCATTAAAGGATGAGGACACGCATCGACAGATCTGACACTTCGAAAATACGGTACTTCGGAGGATTGTGCGAGCAAGCAGAAGAAAAAATCTCGAAGCCCAAACTCCTGAAGTGAATCTCGATCATCTAAAACAAGAGGACATGTGGAGGCAGATCTCTCACTTCGGAGATATGACACTCCAGAGGATTGTAAGAGCTATGCATTGAAAAGGCTCAAAGCACAAACTCCCGAAGTAATTGTGAACAATTGATCTTTGCAGCAGGAAGCAGGTTCCATCCAAGAGTGGCGCATGGTAGCAAAAGCAGGGCTTTCCCAAATTACAGATTGCAGCAGATCGACGACCATATTTTATTGTGGGGACAGAACATGCTTGAACGTCAAAATTCTAGAACGGTCCCGCAATTGAAACCATGGTATAGCGGAAGAGGTATGTGGCATTTGGTGGTGAATTGCGGGGAGCTAAGTGGTGTGGATCCAAACCGCCCTTGACAACCTCCACAATCACGTTCTTATATAGGGCCTAATCCAAGAGCAGCGTGTGGCAACAAACTAGGTGTTAGGCCTCGTCCTGATCTCGAGGATAAATCAGTCAATGAAAGATGGACTGGTGGTTGAATCATCGATTACCTCCTTAAATGGAAGCATGGGGGTCTGGCCGAGGAGACAGAAAATTGTCAGCCCAAAGTACCACAAAAGGTAGCTTTTCCTGCAGGCCCATATTGACCAGAGTTTCCTTCTGACAGAAGGAACATGACAGACAAGAGAAGACATACGGCATTGGAGAAGAGGCACCCAAGCAGCAAGACATGTCTATTGTTTTGACTATAAATACATCAGATGAATGANAGGGACGAGTTCGGCCCAAGACCGAAGGAAGTTTTGAGAAATGTTTATGACTGTATATTTCAGTTTGTAAGCCGGAGGGGCATGTAGCTGTAAATGGTATTGTTATTGAAGACTCATATGAGTTGTTTCATCAAATTTATCTTCTATGTTCTCTGTTCTATTCTTCATCTTGTCTGAATGTAATTGTTGATTTTAAGGATTAAAATTTTCCTTTGATCGATAGATTCCTAATGTGGTAGAGGATCTGCTGTAAGTTTGCCTATTTATCATTGTTTACTATTCAGACACATATAAGTTCTATTCTTCATCTTGTTTGAATGTATTTCCTTTGATTGATAGATTCCTGATGCGGTAGAGGATCTGTTGTAAGCTTGCTTATCTATCATTGCTTATTGTTTAGACACATATAAATTCTCTTCGCATAGAGGATCTCTGCTTAGCGAATATTCGTCTTTATGTTATTCTCTTATTTATTTTCATCATCAGTATACAAAGTTTTTGTCTGGTAGGGATCTTAAATGCCTTCATTGAGCAAATTGTTTATAATTCCATAGCCCAATGGTCCATCACTAGTCTGCAGTGATATTTGTTGTCTTTTCCTTACTTTAAAATCTCGTCGATCCACCTACTCAAACCATTTTAATACATTACATTTTGATGGATGCTAGGCTTATCCTCTTGCAGTCTAAGGGTGACTCTCGGTGCTAACAAATAGGACAACATAAAATGTGAATCACAACCATTTCGAAGTCTATGTATTATTGGAATTAATTTCTTTATATTTACAAAATTTGTTGATGCAAAATTTATTAAATAATTAAAGGGATAAGAAGAAATTAAGATATAAATAATGATGTTGATGGGTTTATATTAATATATATATATATATATAATTAACTAGTCTTTGAAATTTTTTTATTAATTTTTTAATTACAAATATTATTTTATTTTTTATTTTACTTTATAAATATTTTATTTTTATTTTTAAAGTAAAAAAGCAGGTCCTAATATATTGATATTGCAAACTTACAACGTGACATTGAGGTGCCAACTGTCCCGCCTGTTAAGGAAACCGAGACAGCTGGTCATTCCAAGCTAGCTTCCAAACTCAAAATATTGGGTTGCCACCCTGCCCGAAGGAAACCAGGGTGCATGGCCATTTTTATCATTAGTCGGATCATGCCTATGCTATCGCTACCATTTCTATGAGCTAGAAGAGCCACAACTCTGTTATACATCAAAAAAAAAAAAGAGTTTTGAGCAGTGGTTGAACAGGAGAACCTATTAATCGATGTCCTCGTGGTCGTCCTTCTCCTTGCCACATCTAATTGGAATGGCGTAAACCTGAGCGCAGGTGGGGCATTGTCGCCTTGGGGTGGTGCTGGAGTAGGTGGCGTACAGCATGTCCAGGCGTTGGTTTATGTGGACGACTCTAAAGATTTGGTCGTCCACCATGCTGCGGACCTCGAAAATCAGATTTAGGTGCTTCGGGTGAAGAAGTGGTGGTTGGTGTTGTGATTTTTGCTCTTCGTCCTCCTCCTGGTGTGCTTGTTGCTCGCACTGCAACCTCAATTCATTAGGAGCCTTGCAGATGTTTTCTTCGTTGCCTTCCGACATTTCTTCCTCTACCAGACAAGTTGTGAATTCCTCAACTGGAGTGTCATTGGGACTATGTACAGCTCTTGGATTGGGAGTCAATGCATCTGCTCCAAAACACGCAAGGGGGTTCCAGTTGTCTGGAACCGTGAAAATGAGACTTTCGAAAAGATTTTGGGGGAATTCCTCCAGAGGAATCTCCTCAACATACATTCTGGGAGGCATTCCTGTTCCTTTCGACTCCCTGGGTCTCTTTTTCTTGGCTAAAACCAGAGCTCACTCAAACTTCTTTTGCCTCTTCCATCGTGAGTTGGTCGCGTACCACCCTGCGCCTCTACGAGGCCTTCCCCTTGCTCGTGGCATGTTTAGAACTAGAACGAGAGCCAGAATGCCCCCTGCGCTATTGTTCTCACTCAGCTTTGTAACCTTCCAATACATCCCAAAGCCACCGAGAATGTTGATAAGGGAGAAAAACATGGCTATAGCCATTAAGGCTTTGGTCTTAATGCTATGGTTGGTTGGTCTCCTCGCGCGAATGAGAGGCATCATCAAATGGTTGAGGCCGACTGAGTTGATGTCCATCATAAATATCAAGGATATGAGGGCAGATGGCCACCATTAATGACCCCTCCTAGCATTGCTCCACGTACCCTCCCTGCTCCGCGTGGCACCCCATCTGGGGGATTTTACTTTATAAATATTAAACATTCCATTTCTATTAAATTATTTAATAAACAAACATTTCATTTATATTAAATTATTGATTTTTTTATTAAATAGTATATTGAGATGACTTGGCAAGTCTCGTATCTCTATTAAATATGGACATGCACCTCACATATTTTTATACAATCATAATTATTTATTTAAAAACTAAATAATAAAAAAGTGAAAATAATAAACCAAACAAACTCAATATTAATATTAAAATCAAAGTGATAGAATTGCATGGATATTAATATTATAAAATGATATGAGATGATTATGTTTTTAATCAAAATATTCGTGGCTTTAAATGGCGAAGAAGAATGGATGACTTCGATAAGATGGTTTTCTAGGTATTCTCTTTACATGAAAGATATGGTTTTTGATATTTTTATCTAAAGGCATGGGATGAATATATTTTTTTAAGTTCTAAAGTAGGATTCGTTTTATCAATATAAGTATGGAATTATATTTAATCTTATTTAATTAGTTAGAATTAGAAAATAATTATGAAATTATATTTAATCTTAACTAATTAGTTAAGATTAGTATTTATATTATTTATTAGTAATATTTAAATTTTATATAGTTGTACGAGAACTGTTCTGGACATTTCCAACATTCTGAAACTAGTTTTGGAAGATTGAGAACTGGTAAGGAAAGTCTCCAATTGGTTGGGAATTGTTTTGAGAACTTATGAGTTTTTTTGGGGAGCTTCAACATCTAGGTATGTATGTTTTCCTTCAAGCCCAAGCTAAGCATTTGCTCTTGTTGCTGATATTGATCAACCATATCATTGAATTTTATTGTATTTTCATATTAGAAGAGTAGTATTATTTTGTGTTTTCCAATCAAAAAAGAATAATGCTTCAAATTTGCAAAGATGTTTGAAGTTTATATATGTAAAGTTTAATTTTAAAAAGATGTTAAAATTATATATATATATATATATATATATATATATATATAATATTAAATTTGTTTCTCATTTTCTAATGGAATATTTATGGATATTAAAGTTTAGTTTGGTGTTAAATATATTCATATAATTATTAGCACAAATTAATTTAATAATTTCAATATTGTAGTTGTTGCAACAAGAGAAACATTAACCTCTATTGACCTTCAATTTTATTGAAATAAGATTTAAAACTTATCAATGTCTCTATACATTGTAATCTAAAGTATCATTGTAATCTAAAATATTTTTTATATTTTTTTAATATATATTAATGTCGTTTCCAATTTCACCTTTCCTCTAAATTTGGGGAAACTTTTACTAGTTCCAAATACTCATATCCAAGTTCCTTTCAAAAACTCATACAACATAAATTTAATTTAAATATTATTATTTACTAGTTCTGTATGGGCTCGGATAATCACAATTGGAAAAAGTGTTCTCGGTGCAATGCTCGATGAGATAAATAGATATTGTCATAACAGTTTCTTTCAATGGGTCGCAAAGCCTTATTCAATGCAATTCCATCCATTATGGCGCAATCCCAGCGGTCCAATGGCAAACGTTCAGACCATAACTGCTTTCTTAACCATTCGAGAGCATTGATTGAACGGTCATATTGCCTCCAACGGTCATATTGTTTCGTTATGGAAAAGTGTCAATCTGTGCTGTATTGATATTTCAGCGAAGTTCGAGTTATGAAAACCTTCCTTCTACGAAGTATTCTCTGGAACTTCTTGCAATTTTTCTAACTTTTCCCTCTTCTTATTGAGCTTCTGGCCTTCTTTCCTGTGATCTGAGTCACTGGTTTCCTCTTTCCATTATCGTTCTTATCTCCTCTTGGCATGATAACTTCGCACTGTGGAGGGTCTTTCATAGTGTTCAAGGGTAATACTTCTTCTCTTTCTGGGGTAGGTGCTCTACTCTCTTGTACATACAAGTGTATTCAATCTTCCTTTGTCCTTTCAACTTTGGCATCCATATCTTTGGTCCTTAGTAGCTTCGATTGGTTCTCTTGTTCTTCCAGTAAGTGCACAATTCTCCTAGCCATGAAATATCTTAGTTCTTGTTTTTTATGTTCTAGATCTTCCTCTTCTTGTTTCCTTCGTATTTGATCTTTCTCAATCCATGTTTTTCCTATCAAGATAACAAATGGGGCGTTGTTCTCAAAAAATTTAACAATCTCAAATTCTTCTTCTGTCGAAGTGCCATGAGCACTCATAGATGTTTGGGCAAGTCTTCCACATAGAGTTATCATCTTTCCTCTAAAAAATCTTATTCCTCCTAATGAGGGAACCATAGCAGGCTTTCCCAAAATTTCCCAAGTTCTTTCTGTCATGATATTCACCTGTGTTTCCTCATCCAGGACACAGTCTATGTCGAAGTCTCATATTCTTGTTTCTATGTACTCTTTCTCTTTTAAGACCTATGATAAGTTGATATCTATGTGATCATTCAGGGTTTCTTTCATCTATAGTAATATAGTCTCTGATTCTTTCTGGGGTTCTATCATATCCTTAGTTTCTTGGCTTGTCTCATAGTTTTCTTGTTTCATATTCATCTTTTCAACTTTAGCAATCATTCTAGGACAATCCAAAACTTCATGGTCCTTAGCTTTACAACTTTACAACAAATACAATTAGGTCTTCTACCAGGGCATTCCTTAGCAAGATGTCCCGGTCTTCTGCAACTGTAACAAAAGGTTAATCATCTCTTTCTCTTAAATGATCCCCAACCTTTCCTGTACTGGGCACTGGGATCACAGTAACTAACCTGTAAAAAATTCTTTCTATGATCTTGCATCCATTTGTTAGTCCAAACATTCTTTCTATGCATAGGAATAACATATCTTTGATTGCTTCTATAAGATCTATTCATATCAAATCTTCTTTCTTCTAACTCTACCCTAGTTTTCAGACTAGAAATTTTTTTATCAAACATACCTAGATTCATTCTTTCGAAACAAAAATTTTCACTTATCTTACCTTTCTCAGAGCACAAAGTTTCAAGGTCTTACCTCTTTTCTTCAGATCAAACTTCTCTTCTTAGCACAGAACTTCACAAGTCAAGTAGAATATTGTGCACTAAATCAACAGATCTACGCACATAGTTTTCTTTTCTTCAGTCCCCAGCAATCACAGTTTCAGGTCCCGACAACAGAACCATTTGTTGGTACAAGGGCAAACCCAGGGTTCAATGCTTCAATAACGCACCAACAAAACCCTAACTATCGACCCTTTCGGCAACACCTGCAAAGAAGATGAAGTCTCACCTGAGGTAGAGGAAGGGGTGGTTGTAGGACTCAAATGTCTGCAACATAGCTGGGACATAGATTTGTGATTACACTACTCTATCAAAGCACTTAGCAATTAGCATTCATCAGAATTTAACCCTTATTCACATCGCAGATCCAAACCCTAATTACAGAGCAACGCAATATTCAACAAGATCTAACACATTCAAGCACTTAGCATGGAGAGATAGATCAGATCTATCATTCATTCAAATTACCAAGCATTAAACTATTACACCAGATGCATCATACATAAAGATATCAGCACTAAGCATAAATCACATCACTAACATACAACCATAATGCACAAAGCAACCATAACACATGATATATGTGGTTCACCCCAATTTGGGGCTACGTCCACCAACTCTTCTCTTCTTTATTATCTTCTCTCAATCTTCTACAAGCACAGAGCCACAGAAACCCACTCTGCATAGGATAGGAGATCTGCGTGCACCTCACCATATCCTCCTTCCCCGAGCTAGGTTTAAGCACAAAGCCTTCTTACAATAACTTGCACTTAGCTCTGCAAGTCTCAACATACATTATGCACAAAGCCTTTGCAATCACATAGATATAACTATACCACTTAGCATCTTCACCTTTCTTACATCGTCTAGCTATCTATTTATACATTACAAAATGGGCCTAAACATGGGTAAACCCATGGGCTGACATCCCATACCCGTTACATAACCCCTAATCCCAAAAACTGCCCTAAAAAGGGGCTGAGACCCTACAATTTCCACTTCGACTTGTGCTTTGCCATCAACCGACCTGTCGAAATCCCCAAAAGAAATCAAACATGACCAAGAATCTCTAAAACTTGGTCAAGAGCCAACAATGATAAAATCACATTTGAATTTAAATTTAAATTAATTGACTTAAATTCTTAAAACTAAAAATTGAAAGAATTGCATAAATAATTAATTTACAGTAATAATCATTTTTGGTGGATGAATATGTTTTTTTTTTAAAACTCCCTAATAAAGAAGGAATTTTATAACTTTATAACTTTAGTTCATGATCATTCTTAAGTTACTTTTACTTTTGTCACCTTCTTTACAATTTTTCATTGGTAATGACAAGTAATTATTAAAGTGGCATATCTTTATGCTGAAATTTTGTATAATGTATTTGATATTGTTACGAATTATGATATATCAAAATTTTAAATTTATATATTTCGAATGAAAAAAATATTTATTATATGAATACCACATTACATATATGATTATTTTAAATCCAAAATAATATCAATTAATATAACACACAGGCAATGGAGTTAGCTATCAATTTGCTTAGTAGTAGCCTGACAACTTTATGGGAAAAAGGATTATCAAAATCGCAAGGCAAGCAAATTTGTTGGGAAAGGAATATCATAATCACAAGGTTTTGTAAACCACGAAGTCAAAGCTTAGATAAGTAGAACGGTAAATTTAGACCTAATCCCAAGGCCAAATTTGTGTACAGTGAAAACCCTAAAGTTGGAATCTATGGATGTTAGGGTGAATGAGCCATTATTAGATAAACCATGATCTAGTTTGTTTGTTTAGGAGATAATGAAGTAGCACCTGATGGAGGTTGGGATCCATATGCTGAGGTTTTGGCTTTGTTTGGGAGAGTAGAGGTGGAAGTTTGTTTGTTTTGTTGTTGTAAGGAGAGAGAAAATTTGAAGTCAGTTGAGTTGTGGTCTGCTTGCAGATCAATACAAGTTTACTATAATTAGCTTGAGGAGAAATGGACTCTCATTGTTGATAGGATGTGGACACTTGGCATCAAATTAGAGAGTCCAAAGACTTGGCGTTTCGGGAAATCCGCAATGTGAGGAGTTGATAAGCTCTGAAGCTCGGAGCCATGAAGTAAGGAGAGTTGTGGATCTATGGATCCATGTGGAATCCTACTGACCGTGAGATCAAAGGTTCGGGTACTTAATAGTCCAAGATGACGTGGCATGGTGACGTCATTCGATGTGACGTGGACCCACATTACGCATGCCACGTGTCACCCAAATATGGCTAATTTACCTACCCTTTATACCTATTAGAGTATGACACATGTCACCCCTTGACCCTCACCATGTGTTAGTTTCTGGTTCATGCCCGCCTGGCCAACGTGGCTGGTGGCGTGTCTAGATACTTCTACAGTCCGAACTCTGGGATTTTGGAAGTTTGGAATGTAGGTTGTGGATCTGTGTAAAGACCCGAAGGTCGGGGCCATGTCGAGGAACCTCGGGCCTCTTTGCAACTTCGCTAGTCCAGTGCTCCGGAGGGGTGAATGTGTTAACCCTCTAGGACTCCCGAAGCCTGGAGTCCCGAGATAAATCGTGACCGTTTAACTGTCTGCCACGTGGAGAAATCTTGAGGCCCTTCATAACTCTACCAGTTCGACGCTCTGGGGGTATCGCGCGGTCGAGCGGGAAATATCTCCAAAGCCCAAAGACTCAAAGCCCCTTTCCATTCATAAGGATCTCGTGGGTATGAGGAGGACCATTGATTTCCTCCATCGTTCAAGGATCTAGGAATCCGATGTTCGAGAGGAACATCGTGCAATGTCGCTGAAACTCCCGAAGTCCCAAAACCTTTGCTAAAGCAGACCTTTTAGCCTTTGGTTTTTAGACCGAGGTCGTGAGGAAGACTCCACTAGCTAGCTTAGGCACGCAGTGTGAAACGTAAACTTTGGGTGTGCAGAACTCAAGGGTTTTTCTTAGTAAGGAACCGAAAATAAATCGAAAGAAAATGAAATTTGGAAGCTCCATCCCTTAAAAGTCCAGCTTAGGGGTTGGATGTGTTACAAATGTACTAGGTAATATCATGAATATTAACCTAGTCAAAATTATTCATATGCAATTAGGTCACAAAATTCTACTATGTGACAAGATTTTAGTGCACATGAACACAACATTGCTTGTCACTTTGATTTGCAGTAGGAATTGGCAATTGCAATCTGCATTCAATACTAAATATGTTGTGCTACTTCATAGCTCTCATACATTATCCAAATTCACATTCCCATATTTAGACAAATTTTAGATGAACTTCTCTATAGTGCAACTCTAACTATCATGGACCAAGTCGATCTCTAAACACCTCCAAGATCAACATATAAAAGTTTGGTTGGTGTTATCGATCACAACAATTCCAAAATTCCAAGTCTATCTATTATTGAAATTAATTTCTTTATATCTACAAAATTCATTAATGCTAGATTTATTGAATAATTAAAGGGATAATAAGAAATCAAGATATAGATCTCTTAATGCTTAAGATGGATTTATATTAACATATGTATAAATTAATTAGTATTTGACATTTTTTGTTTAATTTTTTTAATTATACATTACATTATATTTTATATTTTAATGTATGAATATTAAACATTTCATTTCTATTAAATTATTTAATAAACACACATTTCATTTATAGTAAAGTATTTATATTTGTAAGGAGAGGCCGGTGTTGGGGTATTGTATGGGTCCAAAGGACACAACGTTCTTGAATACTACTGGAACCTAGGAATCACTACTAACAATAGGGAAAAAATGTATGGTATGTATTAGAGCATCTAATTAGTCAAGCACAATCAAATCTCAAGTTTCAATATAATTGGCGATTCAAAAAATATCATCAGAATCTTTATTCGAAACTCCACGCCAAAGGACACATGATTAAAGAAAATTGTGGATCACATTAGACTTTCTCTCAGAAACCTCCAAGTGAAATTCTTTCACACGGTTAGGAAACACAACACAACCGCAAATGAAATGTCTAAGTTGGCAATCGGCAAGGCCCAAGGTTTCATGTGGGTTGGTGGTATTGAGTCTCTTATTCCCCCCCCCCCNAACCTACTGAAAACTCTATAGAAATATCAAGACCCCACACATGTCTTTTCAGTGAGAATGTGTGGCAAAGGACTGAGCCACCTCACCATGCATTCACAACACCTCAGGTTAAATAAGCGCGTGGGTGTCGGATCTGTTAATCCATCGAGGAGATCTCAACTCTGTGTGAATTCTTGTGTCTTGTACCATCACATGTTCTATCACAAGTGCGTAAGAATGGATCTAGCCTCTATGGCCATAGCCTCAAATCGTGGAAATGTACAGTCGATGTAGTGGGAGATAGAAATTCGAGCTGTAGACGTAAGCCTGAGCGTAGAGCAAGCGAATGGATGCAAGCGAATTTGGTCCTCCCCTCTCCAAGAACATTCTAGTTTTAATTTTGGATATTATCAACATAGTACACCATGTATTGTCATGATGAGTAACAAAGGTGGCAGAAATGTTAAATTGGGAAACAGAGGCGTCACAATGAACCATTCTACGTTGGTTTGATCTAGTAAAACGCCTCAAAGCAGAGTTGTGGTTTTCAGAGCCTTGTGTGTTTTTAGAACATAGCATCCTCGTGGGACAACCTTTGGCCCCAACCATTTTCGCATCTCTTCACTCCAACTTGTACTCTCTTTCTGCTTCTCGCCCCTCCACTCCACCAATTCAAATTGTGAGAACGTGAAGGCAACACCGACATGCAAAATGGAATTTCAAGTGCCAGAACAGGGTAAGGTTTGTGAATTGGATTTCAACGAATCAAAAAACCAGCAGAAGATGTTTATGTGTGTATGTGCACTCAACTCAACTGTCTCCTTTGCACTAGACACTCTGGGCCAACATTGGGCAACTCCAAGATGAAGTTGATGCCCTCAGAAGTCATAATGAGGATTTGTAGAGGAGACTGGAGCAGAGAGAGAGAGCCAGAGATCAACAGCCATCCACAAAAAACATCCACATTGCCTCCGCAACATCAATGGCTCCTATCCCAGACCTCAACAACCCGTTGGATGAAGAACAAAGCAGCTAGACTCATGGTCTTCAAAATGAAACTGGTAGCATTCACAAATTCTAGATAATAATATATGTTTTGCCTCTATATATGTATCTTTGGAATATATTACCGTTTATATACAATTCATAACTACAGTAGTATTAGATTTTGGAACAAGTATAAGACAATTCTAAAGTCTTGCTGAGAATCAAGTTTAGTTCAACATTTTTTTGAAAAGATATGTAATTTTTTGAAATTCTTTTTTGTATGTCAGTGATGGTATTGACAACACCTTTATAATAGAAAAATTTACCAATTTATGTAAAAAAGAAAAAGAGTATTAGTCTTTAGTTAGAAAACAAACATTTCATTTAGAGTAAAGTATCAATCTTTTTATTAACTAGTTAGAGAAGAAACATTTCATTTAGAGTAAAGTATCAATCTTTTTATTAAATAGTATATTGAGATGACTTGTCTATTATTAAATATGGACATGGACACGCACCTCACATCTTTTTATGTGATAACAATTATTTATAAAAAACCTTAATAATAATAAATAACAAATTGAAAATAATAATCAAACAATTTTAATATTAATATTAGCATCAAAGTGAGTCCGCAGGGGTGTGGTTTAGTGGTCAGTAGATATATTGTTAAAGTGTTTGCGCTGTTAAGTAGGTCATGAGTTCAAATCTCATCTTATCTGAAAGCTAGGCTTGCAAACAATGTGGTGTCATGAATTCAAATCTCATCTTATCTGAAAGCTAGCCTTGCATGCAATGTGGTTCTCCAGATACACTATTACCGATTCCCCTACATAAAAAAATATAATAGCATCAAAGTGATAGAATTACATGGATACTAATATTATATAATAATATGAAATGATTATGTTTTTAATCAAAATATACGTGGCTTTAAATTGCGAAAAATAATGGATGACTTCGATACCATGGTTTTCTAGGTATTCTCTTTACGTGAAAGATATGGTTGTTGATTTTTAGTTTTTTTTTTTTTTTTTAATCGAAAGGCATGGGAGGAATTTTTTTAAAGAAAGTTTTAAAGTAGGATTCGTTTTATCAAAAAAAATTTATGAAATTATATTTAATTTAATTTAATTAGTTAGTTAGGATTAGTGTTTATATTATTTATTAGTAATGTTTAATTTGAATATTATTATTTATTTTAAGTATTTTTTATTTATAATTGTAAAGAGAAATTTATTGTAAAGAGAAATTTATGAACATTAATGTTTAATAAAATTGTTGATTATAAATTTATGGGTTAGAAAATTACATACCCATTATAGCTATGAATTAACTTTTATATATAATTTTATATGTTTAATGTTTTAGTTTTTTTTCATTCATTTTCTCTATGTAAATATATGTTATGAACTAACTCTTATATATAATTTTATATGTTTAATGTTTTTTTTTTCCATTATATGAATTAAAAACAAATCAACTCCAACTTATTTTAAGGTTCTTCTTTTCATTGTATGAATAATTCAAAAACAAATCAACTCCAACTTTGTATTAAAGTGTAAAAAAATTTTTGCATAATATAATAAATTTGCAAAGAGGGAAGAGGAAGAAATAGCCCATCAACACAAGGTATCATGAGTGTTGGTAAGTTATTATTGAATTGATGTGTTAGTCTTGTTTGGTTGTGTTTGGAAAGAAAGAAATGAGTTATTGGTGAGATGGATTTTATATTCGCATGATTAGGTCAAAATGCAAGGTTGTATGAAAAAGATTGTAAAGTTTTTTTTTTTTTTTTTTTTTTTCATTGTATGAATAATTCAAAAACAAATCGACTCCAACTTTGTACTAAAGTGTACAAAAAGACTGCTCAATAAATTTGCAAAGATATGGGAAAGAGGAAGAAATAGCCAATCAAGATAAGGTATCGTGACTATTGGTAAGCTATGATTGAATTGATGTGTTAGTCTTGTTTGGTTGTGTGATTGGAAAGAAAGAGAGCTATTGGTGAGATGCATTTTTTACTCGCATGATTAGGTCAAAATGCAAGGTTGTATGAAAAAGATTGTGGTTTGTATGTATCATACCATTGTTTGTTTTTTTAATTCGTGTCTTATAAGCGTTAGATTAAATTTGATTAGGTGAAAGAGTCAAAGTTGTTAGGTGAATAGTAGTGGTTTTTGGTAGATGGTTTCGGTGACCCGTGGTTTTAGAGCCCATGGATTGCATGTAATGAAAGCCTTTAAAAGGATGGTGATACTCCATTGTAATGCACTAAGAGTTGAGCGATGAAGGCTCAGTTGGCTAGGGCCAAGAGGTTGACTGACTTGGCCAGTTTGGTCAAGGAACTAATAGATCTATTTGTTGGTTTTTCCCAGTTTGGGTTTTCCATGATAAAATCCCGTATGTTTTATGTGTTGTTGGTTTAATTTTAATCTCTCTCATGTTTTATTTCCTTTCATGTGGTATCAAAGCAAGGTTAACCTTGACTCTCTAACAAGAGTGGTTGTTGGGCACCTGTTTTGACTCTCTTTTCACCTTTCCAATCAAGCCATTCACCTTCACTTTTGACCAAAAACTCTCTTTTTTTGTCCATTTTCACTAGAATAATGGCATATTGAACATGATAGAGGTAATATGTTGTTTTTGAATGAAATTTCCTGATTTTGGTTTATAAACATTGTTAAAAGTCATTTTACTCACTAAGTTACCAGCATTGCAGATACCACATAAATAAATTCTTGAAATTTGTCCAAGCTCATCATGGATGCACTCCATCAAGATCAGATCCAACACTTGACGGTTGCTCATAGATATCCTGAGATGGTGAGATGTCTATTTTGCTACCTTCAAGCAACTCGCCACCTCATTGTCAACACTTGGTTAGCTCAACAACATGATTAGAAAAATCTGTAGAACCTAGTTAGAAAACCTACAATCTTGTTCATAGAATTCAGGGTTCGAAGCTAAAGGAGATTGGATAGATTTCCCACTCATAGAATCAATGAAACAACATAGGAAATCATGGATCTCCTATACCTCATGCTCAATACTAGACCTGACTATAAGTTATGCACATATTTAGAAATATAATGATATTTTAAGCATACTGGACTTTTCCATGTAATAATCTATAAAATCTAAGTCAGACAATGTAAGAAGTTAGTGATGGTATCAATATTACTCATGAGAGAGTTATCTTGTAACATGTAACTTTTTATCATGTGTTGAATATAAAGAAGTTTTATGATCCATTAATGGTGTTAATGATTTCTTAGTGATCTAAGTTTACTTTGTAACATATCCCAGGAGGACCATGTGTTGTGTCTTTGTTTTAAATATTTTTAGTAGAATTGGTTTGTTTTGCAATTTCCTTTATTTTCTGTAATTTCCTGTAACCAAAGGTAAATTCCTGTAATTTCTTGTATTTATAGGCAATTCCTGTAATTTTCTGCAATTACAGGAAATTTTGTAGTCACAGGTAATTTCCTGTAATCACGGGTAATTCATGTAATTCGACAGTTAAGTTTACAAGTATTATTATTAAAGAACATTTAATTTTGATAATTGAACAAACTTTATAATCTAAGTTACCACAATTACAATTGGGTTAAAGCCATATCTGAAACATTGAACTAAGTTTGTGACAATCTAGTCTGTTATTTTTACAAAGCATTCCTTTACTGTATTTTGATTGATTCATTTAGTTAAAAATCAATTTGTAACTCATAATTTAAGGTGTCTCATTCAACTTTAAAACTTTATGATTGAATAGAGTATATTCAGAGAGAAGCACATAGTGTATGAATATGTACTTGCATTTTTACCAATTGAAGGTCAGATAAAATTTGAAATTATTTGCTTAAGCTTGCATTAGATTTACCTTTCTACAGTAATCTTAATTAACTACAAAGCTAGTTCAAGTTTACTTACCCTGGATTGATAAATAAATGCTTCATAATTTTGACAACTAAATAATTTGACAAAGGTTTTGATGATGAGAGCCATGGAGAGCGAGAAGGAAGAAAGATTGTTCATACACGTTGGTAAGCTAAGTCGAGAAGAGGTGGTAGTTGGAATTGGAGCCGCTTGAGAAGAATTGTGTGAAATATGGCGGTTTCAAAACGCCCGAGTATGTTTTTTGTTACTATTATTCTTGACAAAAGTTGTTTGTCAAGGCTTTGTGCCGAGCTTTTTAGGGCGTGGTTGGAGCCCTTGGAATAACATTTGGTAGGATTCATTTCACAACTTGGAAGAAAACCCTCGAGTAAATAGTAGGAGGACAAGGGAAGAAGTTTTTGGGGTTTGTAAAAGATGCATATTGAGCCTAGTCAACTCAATATATGAGTGCAAAGTTTGTTAGAATTGACTACTCTAACAATTTGCAGATCTACTAAGAAGTGAACATCAAGAGTTGAAGGTGAAATCAATGACAATAAGCAAGATGATAACGGCATGAGTGCATGGATAGCAATAATGAATATATATATATATATATATATTTGAAAATATTTATTGCATGTAAATGGACATATGACTATAAGACATGGTTAGGCATGCATACTCCTAATAATTTATTGATAAAGTCTAGACGTAGACTTAGGTGATAGGGGGGAGCATGCAGGTTTCTGGATAACTTTGAGGGGGTAGGGCCTCGAGGTGAGAGATGGAGAGTCACTTGGCGAGTTTGGTCAAATTTGGTCATGGGAAACCCCAAGTCAAATTTAAAAGGGGAATGTTAAGTTAAACTTGACTCAATGAAAGAAAGTTGTTAGATAAACATGGTGGTTTTGGGCACATGCCTTTAAAAAGATGGTGATACTCCATTATAATGTGCCTTCAAATTTTCCATAATAAATCAAATGTCTTATATTTTTTTTAATATTCTAGTATTATTTTATTTATCTACTAATAATCTCAATATATCATTTGTTGCAATTAAACTTGAGTAGAGTACATAAAAAATTTCCTCCAACTACTTAAATTAAAAAAAATAATGGATGACTTCCATACCATGGTTTTTTTTTAGGTATTCTCTTTACGTGAAAGATATGGTTGTTTTTTTTTTTTGGTTTTTAATTTTTTTTTTATGGAAAGTGAGGAATTTTTTTAAAGAAAGTTTTAAAGTAGGATTCGTTTTATCAAAATAATTATGAAATTATATTTAATTTAATTCAATTAGTTAGTTAGGATTAGTGTTTATATTATTTATTAGTAATGTTTAAATTTTATATTTAATTTGAATATTATTATTTATTTTGAATATTTTTTATTTATAATTGTAGAGAGAAAATTATTAACATTAATGTTTAATAAAATTGTTGATTATAAATTTATGGGTTAGAAAATTACATACTCATACTCATTATAGTTATGAATTAACTTTTATATATAATTTTATATGTTTAATGTTTTAGGCTTTTTTTTCATTCATTTTCTCTATGTAAATATATGTTATGAACTAACTCTTATATATAATTTTATATGTTTAATGTTTTTTTTTTTTTCATTATATGAATTAAAAACAAATCAACTCAATTTATTTTAAGGTTTTTTTTTCATTGTATGAATAATTAAAAAACAAATCAACTCCAACTTTGTATTTAATTTTACAATAAATTTTGCATAATACAATAAATTTGCAAAAAGGGAAGAGGAAGAAATAGCCCATCAACACAAGGTATCATGAGTGTTGGTAAGTTATTATTGAATTGATGTGTTAGTCTTGTTTGGTTGTGTTTGGAAAGAAAGAAATGAGTTATTGGTGAGATGGATTTTATATTGGCATGATTAGGGATTGTATGAAAAAGATTGTAAAGTTTTTTTTTTTTTTTTTCATTGTATGAATAATTCAAAAACAAATCAACTCCAACTTTGTACTAAAGTGTACAAAAAGATTGCGCAATAAATTTTGCATAATATAATAAATTTGCAAAGATATGGGAAAGAGGAAGAAATAGCCAATCAAGATAACGTATCGTGACTATTGGTAAGCTATGATTGAATTGATGTGTTAGTCTTGTTTGGTTGTGTGATTGGAAAGAAAGAAACGAGCTATTGGTGAGATGCATTTTTTACTCGCATGATTAGGTCAAAATGCAAGGTTGTATGAAAAAGATTGTGGTTTGTATGTATCATACCATTGTTTGTTTT
The DNA here is from genome assembly GCA_009831015.1 of Picea engelmannii. Classification (NCBI taxonomy): domain Eukaryota; kingdom Viridiplantae; phylum Streptophyta; class Pinopsida; order Pinales; family Pinaceae; genus Picea; species Picea engelmannii. Next base: position 146,566 of record ML792860.1, on the reverse strand, counting down.
TTTAATTTGTGTCTTATAAGCGTTAGATTAAATTTGATTAGGTGAAAGAGTCAAAGTTGTTAGGTGAATAGTAGTGGTTTTTGGTAGATGGTTTTGGTGACCCGTGGTTTTAGAGCCCGTGGATTGCATGTAATGAAAGCCTTTAAAAGGATGGTGATACTCCATTGTAATGCACTAAGAGTTGAGCGGTGAAGGCTCAGTTGGCTAGGGCCAAGAGGTTGACTGACTTGGCCAGTTTGGTCAAGGAACTAATA
>ML792860.1:128338-139927 GCA_009831015.1 Picea engelmannii | reverse complement strand
GGGGTTGTTTACAAAGGAGTTTTGCGCAATGGCAAGGAGGTGGCTGTCAAGAAACTCGATGTCTCGTCCCTGCAAGGTGAACGAGAGTTTCAGAACGAGCTGGCCATCGTAGGTGGGTTGCGTTCTCCTTTCATCGTTAGCCTTTTGGGTTACTGTGCAGATGGTAAGAGGAGGCTCCTCGTTTATGAATATATGCAGAACAGGAGCCTGCAGGAGGCTTTGTTTGAGAAGGATGATTTGCCTTTGCCTGGTAAGTTGGATTGGGAGAAGAGATTCAATATTATCATTGATGTTGCTCAGGCTCTGGCCTTTCTGCACCTTGACTGTGATCCACCCATCATCCATGGAGATGTAAAGCCCAGCAACGTGCTATTGGATGGTAATTTCAATGCTCGTATTGCGGACTTTGGACTCGCAAGGCTCAAGAGCGATGATATGCATTTATATCATGATATGTTCAGCCAAGACCTTGGAAGGAGCCAAGAGCTAATGGGTAGAAGCCAAGACCTTTTGAAAAGCCAGGACCTTGCCAAGATCATTGGGTCGAAATCTGAATTAGCTTCTGATGATGAAAGTAAAATTAAATCTAAGCACAGATATCAGGGTGAAGGAATCATTGGCAGAAAGATGGACATCGTTGCCGTAGACATAAATAAGCCCACAAAAGAACAGCCTGCATCCTCCGCCCAGGATGTAGATGCTAATGAACTTCATGCCAAGGGGAAGGAAATTGTTTCCGAGAATTTGAGTGTTTGTGGATCTGGAAAGCTTCATCACCTGTTTGAAGCTGATAAGGATTGGCCTTGCCCATCAGAAGAAAGAACTGATTGGTGGAGTAAGGAGCTGCAGGCAGTGCCCTCAGACAGTCATAACAAGGAGATTCAAAAGAAGAAATCACGGAGTAGAGAATGGTTGTCATGGAAACATGACGACAGCGGAGAACTCAGCACTAAGGACCATGTGATGGAGTTTATCAGTTTCCAAATCAGGCATTCCGGGAGCTTGGACAGCATTAAGGGGAAGAAAAAGAGAGAGAGGAGGAGGTTCCCAGATGATAATCACCCAAGTGGGGAAATCATAAATCACACTGATTCCATCAGAAAAACTGAGGGGAGTGAAGTTAAAGAAAAACCTAGAAAAATCAAGGAGTGGTGGAAAGAAGAATATTTTGCAGAGATGAGCAAGAAGAGCAGAAAGATGAAGAAGCTGGAGAAAATAGGATGGAAAAGCTCCAATAGATTTGTTAGCAGAAAAAACAGTAGAACAGATAGCAGGCGAAGGGACTCTTTCTATGACCATAGCGGGGATATCAGCTTTGGGAAGAATAGAGATAAAATCAAAAGGGACTATTCCATGGGAAGTGAGAAGTGGAGTGGTGATTTGAGTAGAGGAGACCTAAGCAGCGTCACTAGCATGAGAGGAACAGTGTGTTACATTCCACCTGAATATGGAGGCTGTGGGTTACTATCAGAGAAGGGTGATATCTACAGTTTTGGGGTGCTGATGTTAGTGATTGTCTCTGGAAGGAGGCCTCTGCATGTTCTGGCATCTCCCAGGAAGGATTTTGAGAAGGCCAGTCTCATACCATGGGCAAGGCACTTGGCTCAGACGGGCAACATGTTAGAACTTGTGAGTGAGTCGTTGAAAGGCATTTATGATAGAGATCAGGCACATCTATGCATTACACTCGGTCTTCTTTGCCTGCAGAAAAACCCAGAAATGAGGCCCAATATATCTGAGATTATCAAGATCTTGAAACGTCAAATGGATGCTCCCAGCTTGCCTGTGGAATTCTCTCCTAGTACCCCTAGCAGGCTCTACAACAAATCCAAGAAAAAGAATATTTCAGATGCTGTAGGTCCTGATGTTCCATAGTTTGTAATAGGTTTGAATGCAATACAAAGCTGTTTTTTCAGATAATACTGTTTGCTAATTTGAAGTAAATCGGTTGGATATACTCAGTACTTCACACCTTCAACTTCTGCATGGAGCTAGTGCAAGGTAAGTATATTTTGTTCCCTGTATTACAATTTCTTGATGACCATGAAATTTTCTGGTGGTTGTTAGTTCGTTGCATCACACAACTATGGTAACCGAAAAGTATCATTCATTACCATGCAGACCCTTGATGATTGCCACTCAGAAATGCTTAGAATCATGAATGGGGAGATTGAAATAGTGACTTATTCATTGTTCTAACTTGTATATTCATGCTCCCACCTCTTTTCAGGTAGGCAATCTTCATGAGTTTGCATAGTGGATAATGTTTCTTCAAAGTTTATATGTAAACTCATTTAAACATGACTTTAATAGTCTTGCAACCTCAAGGCTCATATAAAACCTTCAAATTAGATAAATCTATGATAGTGCCTTTGTTCAGTCCACCCAAATATCGTCTAAATTCAATACAGTGCAAACACCTGGTTTTGCTCCCTGCAATTATTGAAGAACTGCTCATATTCTCTCAAACCATTGTCCTGTCTTAAGGTTAATGTCACGAGGCTACTCATGCTGTCAAAGCATTGTGCTGTCTTATGGTTAATGACATGAGGCTACTCTTTACAACAGGTAGTAGATTAAAGATTTTACGAAATGATGATTTCTTCTGGGGATATTTGTCTGAAATCCTGTCAAAAATTATTGGATTCGTAGATTTGAGTGATTATTTTTGTATAATCTGAATACCCTGGAAATTTTTCAGCGTGCTGAATCCATTTCTATATTCAGAATGAATTTTGAACAACAAAAAATAGTGATTCGTATAAATTTATATAGCAAGATTCTGAAAAAAAAAAACCATTTAGTAGAACAACTAACCAATACCTTTACAACATTATGTAGATAACATACTATGTATGTTTAACAAGTACGATTTAACCATTCTCTTGTCTTAAAATTATCATGAAATTTGCTTAATTATCTGTACCATATTTTATCTTTTTTTCACCGACACATTGTATTGAAATTTCAATCTGAACAAGTACCATATGCCTACCATGCAGTGGAATAAATCATTTGGTTTCCAACTCAGGAGCCAATGTTGTTTTGCATCAAGACTATGTCATTTATCAATAAACATCATTTAATTGAAAGTATGTGGGTATATTCTCTGTCAAGAAAATCAATCAATCAATCAGGGAAGTCGATTCATTTCAATTTTCAGCTACAAATACAATTATAGTCGAGATGATTGATTTGTGAATGAGAAGGAATCTGTTGGTCTGTTTTTCGAGGCATTAATGGGTTCCTCGTAGTCAAAGGCAATCACTCAATGGATTTCTTTGTCTACATCACAGTACAAGAACACTGCATAATTTCTGCAACTTAGCGGGATTTTTTTTCACTCTGATAGATCATAAGATTAGACTACAAGATTTTTGTACGCTCTACGGATAGCAGGCCATCACATTTTGTCTGTCTGTGTTCAAACACCATGCCTCAAGTCCAAAATATACAACAAAAATTCAGCATGCACAGAAAATCCAAAATATACAACGAATGCAAGCGTGCACAGAAAATCCAGATTGCAATACAAAATGGTGCAATTGGTTGGGAAAACTTTATTTTTGTTGGAATATGGAAAAGCAAAAATTGAAAGATATAGGCCGAGGATTTTTTGAAATTTTGGGTCCATTTAAGATTCTCAATGTCTCAAAAACTCTTAACCAATGAAATTATGCTGCGAAATTTTAATTCATATCACTCTATCAGATATTGAAATTTTTATTAATTAAAAAAACATTATGAAAAAGGGAATGCAATTAATTCAATAAAAACAAATATGTTTTAAAGTGGGACTGGAATTTAGTAAAACTTTTTCTCAAAACTAGTCCAACTACATCACATTTATATAAATTTATTTAGGATTCAAATCACTTTAAGATGATGATAAATTATAACATAACCAACTTAAGGTTATTGATATATAAATTTATTTAGAATTCAAATTATTTTAAGATGATAAGTATAACGCTAAATTATAACATAACCAATTTAGGGTTAGTGATATATAAATTTATTTAGGATTCAAATCGCTTTAAGATGATAAGTATAACATTAAATTATAACATAACTAATTTAGAATTAGTGATATATAAATTTATTTAGGATTCAAATAGCTTTAAGATGATAAGTATAACACTAAATTATAACATAACCAATTTAGGGTTATTGATGGAGGAATTAATCAAAATTTTGAGACTTTTTCTCACAACTACATCACATTTATAAGTTATATAAATTTATTTAGGATTAAAATGATTTTAAGATGATAAGTATAATGTTAAATTATAACATAACCAATTTAGGGTTATTGATGGAGGAATTTATGGGTTTTACTTGTTACATACCACTTCCATGGACCTTTTCCTTTGTTATTGTGGCCAACTAGGTTGTGGAACTTTGTTTTCTAAGTGATACATACCACCCTACATATTTTTTCTTTGAATCTCCTATATATTAGGGACTTGGTTATGGTAGAAAACATTAAAACATCAAAACATCAAAATGTATAAATGTGGGGAACACCATTTCCTAGATGTCAATCATTGTAATAGGGGAAGTTGAAAACCATAATGGTAGAATAATAAAGGCATCAAATAGTTAGACACACAAACAACAACATTTCTACAACATTTATTTCATCTTTATTGTTGGAATAGGGGAAGATGAGAATCATAATGGTAGAAGAAAGACATCAAAGAGAAAAAGACACTAGCAATGATGTTTTTTATATGTCAAATACCATAATCATGAGAAGATGAGCACCATAATTGTAAAAAAACATCGACCTCAAAGAGCAGAAGACACAAGCAACACCATTTCCTAGGTGTCAACCATGATAAGAGGAGAAGATGAGAATCATAATAACATAAGAACAAAGGCATCAAAGAGAAATGACACACAATGTCATTTCCAAGATGTCAATCACTATAAAGTAAGTATGAATAGGTAAGCTAGCAAAGTAAGTTTTGGAGCAAAATAAAAAAATCCAATGATAGGATTCTCAACTTTGATCATCTTCACACACACACGCACACACACACACACACACACAAGGATTCAATGTGTTGAGTATTTAATACTCAAGTCATTCACTATGACTCATTTCTCTTGATTATCATTGACAAATGGTCAATTTCTCGTGAGCTTAAATAGTCCACTTGGCACTTGTTGTATTAGGGAATGCTCACAATGGTAAAGAATTCCGATTGAAACTAGCGAAATGAATTGCAATCCATATCGATCGAGTGCCATTCAGTAATAACCAATTTCTCATAAGCTTGAATAGTCCAATTAACATTCATTACATTAATTGAAGCTCATAGAGTGGGATTGAAACTACCAAATGAACCATGGCTCATCTTCCTTGAGCATCATTCATTGATGATTGATTTTCCAGGAGCTTGAATAGTCCAATTGACACTCATTACATTAGGTGATGCTCAAAAGGGTGAAGAGGTCACATTTAAACTAGAAGACGAATTTCAACCGATTTCCCTTGAGTTCATTTACTAATGGCTAATTTGTCATGAGCTTGAATAGTCCACCTAACACAGATTTCATTCGATGATGCTTACAAGGGTGAAGAGGTTAAATTGAAACTAGAAAAAATTAATCATAGCCCATCTCCATTGAGTGTCATTCATCAATGACCAAGTTCTCATGAGTTGAATAGTCCAATCGACATTCATAGCATTAGGTGATGCTCACAAGGTTGAAGAGGGGTAGGGGTTGAAACTAGGGAAATTAATCTCAACCTATCTCCCTTTAGTTCCATGATTCACTATTGACCAAATTTTCATGAACTTGTATAACACACTTGGGACTCATTGCATTAGATGAGGCTAATAAGGATGAAGAGGTCAAATTGAAACTAGCAAAATAAATTGAGATCTATCTCCCTTAAGGGTCATTCACTAATGACTTATTTCTCATGAGCATGAATAGTCCACTTGATACTCAATGCATCAGGTGATGCTCACATGGGTGAAGAGGTGGGAATACAACAAGTGAAATGAATTGTGTCCTATCTCCCTTGAACATGATTCACTAATGACCAATTTCTCCCAAGATTCAGTTGTCCACTCAAAATTCATTCCATAAGTGATGCTCATTAAGTTGAAGAGGTTGGATTAAAACTATAAAATGAATCTTGACCTACCTCTCTTGAGTGTCATTCATTAATGACTAAATTATCATGATCTTGAATAGTCCACTTAGTACACATTGCATTAGGTGATGCTCATAGGTGTGAAGAGGTGGAAACGAGATTAATGAAATAAATTATAACTTATCTCCCTTGACTTTCATTCAGTAATTCCAATTTCTCATGAGATTGAATATTCCATGTAGCACTCATTACATTAAGTGATGTTGACAAGGGCTGAGATGTGGGATTCAAACTTGTGAAATAAAATCCAATAGCATCGATCAACACCTTTGGGGCTTGCACCTAATAATCAAGACTTCTCGAAAATCCACCCATCCTAGCACAACTTTGGATCAAGTGAACTTAACCATACAAATTTCTCCATAGTCAAGCCCGATTTGTTTGTTGCATCATTTGCAAAAGCTTGACAAGTATTATACCTTATGAACCATTCATTTAAATCTACTTTCTAATTTTTGGATGATCAACAATGAAAAATAATTCTCTTATAATATTGTGCATATATCCACATTGAATCTCAATTTCAAAATATTTATAACATTGAATATCTTCGTAATTTTTTAACTCATGGAAACTAAAAAGACTAAAAAAACTTCTCTCCACTCGTTTCAATAATAAAAATAAAATATTAAAACAAAATAATTAATTCCATATCTTTTTTAAAATTTTATTAACTAAAATTAATTTCAATAAACAAAAATAATTTCAAACATATCTCTCAATTAATTAATTTAAAAAAATAAGCCTTCTTCTTAATTTACTCCCAAAGTGCTCACATCCTTAGATTTATTCACCCAACTCCTCTCACTTACGGGTATTCTCCAATGAAGTCATTAAGCAATGCATATACATTTTCATAATAATTAATGTGAAAACATGTGTTTCTTCTCCGTCCTCTTCTTTCCCAATGGTATGTTTTCTCTATTATTCTCCCCACCCCCATCTGTCCTCTTCTTTCCAAATGGTTATGCAATAAGGGATGATTCTTCATCCTCTACTCCTATAGTATTTTTATCTTCTTCTACATTTATATCATAATTTTATCTTGTATTTCTACATTTTTATCAAATTATGAGTTTTTATGAGTTTTTCTTAACATATAGTTGTTAATTTATTTGTACTTTTATTCCATATTATTTGAGGGTTTAGTATTATGTTTGATTTTTAGTTTGCTTAGTTTTTAATACGATATCAAAGCTAACTAGGTTAAAATTGACAAAATTGCTTGGAACATCCTACTATGTCCAATTAGTTGGTAGAGAAGCATATCAAACAAGCATAAGTTTTCAATTCAATTCCGCACTTAGTTAAAAAGTCAAATAATTTGAAAATTAATACGAAGCTCAAACAAAAGTGTGACTTAAGTTATAGGAGATGTTAGAGGTACCAATTCACATATTTATGTTGGTACCATTAATGGTGCCCATCATGAAACATGCATTATAAATTAGTGGTAGAGTCAATCATTAACTAAGGAAAGGTCTCAGGTTCAAATTCTAGTATGTGATTTCAAAACCTAGTAGGTTCAAGGTGGCTAAGAGGCATGAGACAAAGTGTCATAACTTCAGGGGTTTTGGGAGTTAGCAATCTACATTGTTCATCACCTAGTTGACATAGGAAAGAACAAAACATCCAATACATCAAGACTTTCCAATTTGTACAAGTCCTTTTGGTTATGCATTTAACTAGGAAATGATAACAATTACAACTTGCATTGGCCCAATAGACCAAGAAGAAATAAAGCAAAGAATGTATGCTAAGGTAAGGTGAAATGTCAAGGGTGAAGGAATTATCACCTATTACTCTAATAATAGTTTAAGGTAAGGTGAAATGTCAAGGGTGAAGGAATTAACACCTATTACTCTAATAATAGTTTATATATTGATTGAGTCTCTGAAGAGGCTCTTTAAACTTATCATTACGTAAATAAAACCATGCACTGCCACCTACTTTAGACTAAAATAAAGTATGGTCTCAAGGTTATGAAGAAGCTGCCAATTGGCCCGCATTAATCCTACTCTTCTTGCTCGACTCGGGCTTTCAAATCCGTCCATATCCATCAGAAAAGGGTACTCATTACCTAACATGCCAATTCAAATAGTATGTTATGGGTAACCTGATGGATCCATGGGTGCTTCACCTGGTGCCACCTACTTTAGACTAGTGAAAGAAACTATGAGAATATTGCCATTGCTTGTAGTTCTATTGTTATCGAGTATGAATTTATTAAAGTGGTCAATGGATTTGTTGGATTCATTAGATGAACTGCTTAGCTATGTATTGTTTATGACTCCATCAAGGTGAACTTGTTATTGTAAAGTTTGGAATTGTCATGTATTTATAATTACAGCCAAGGATGAACTATATACACATGTACCTAGTTTTATCAAATACATACTACAAAGCATTTTGGTAGAGTTATACTAGATGTTTGAATCTATTTTCATAATATTTTTCCTTATTGTCACTTTCTTGTACTTCTTTACCACTTTTGGAGATATTGCATTTCAATTGGGGCCTTCTCACCACCCCTTCCCTAATTTATGGATTCTTTTGTTATCCTCAACCATCAGACCCTCCTATCAATATTAACCTTAATTTTTGGATTGATCCTACAAATTGTAGTATTCTATAAAAGCGGTGTTTCCCTATCACCATACTCTACTCCAAAACACATTAATTGGTGGGTTGACCTACAACCTTAGTGCACTAGTGCACATCTTAGCTTAATATTATTAGAAACAATATATTTCTATGCCTACAAAAGAATATTGGACAACATATTCTCATTATTTTCCTTTAAAAGTTCACGTGGCATCTAAATTACACTTTTTCTTTTTCATTGTTGATTTTCCATTCTCATCTTTCCCTCTAGTCCTCTCTCTCATCAAATAAAGTCTTGTCCTCTCTCTCATCAAATAAAGTCTTGTTGGGAGGTTCTCCTTATCTTGTTCAACTAAAATTGATCTCATGAACCAACATTCATTGTATGATGGCTCTCTCAACTAAAATTGCACTTGCCTCAACATTCACTGTATGAGGGTTCCATCAACTAAATCTTCCATTTTGCACATTCTTTGTTTAAAATATTTCTAATTATTTATTTGTATATAAACTTCATCATTTAATAATCTTATGGTGGGGTAATTCTCCTTCAGCTTTTATGTTGCTTAATCCTACATCACATCATTCAAATATTAATATTGTGGAAGCTTATAGGTAAGTTGGTGTTTGGGCATGGACAATGTCCAACCATAGTTTTGAAAGACAAGAGTCCAAACTTATTTGACCCCAATCATTAAATTAGTATTTGAACCCAAAAAGCAATTTTGCATCAAAGAGACATCATTATTCACTTAAAGGAATATTGTGCTAATCATGATGATTCTATATTAAAGAGATATCATTATTCACTTAAGGATTTATTGGATTTCTTTGATGCACAATCATGGATAGTATGCTCATCATGTGAAATTTAAAAATAATTGTGCATAATGGATTATTTTGAAAAAATAGTGTTTTCATTCTGTGAAATTTAAAAATAATTGTGCATAATGGATTATTTTGAAAAGAAATCCTTTTTGCACAAAATATTTGAAAGGGGTTTGATCACCAACTTGAAGGTTTCTAGTAAATTTTCCATGTCGTTGAAATATCTACATCATCCTTATATAAACCCTTCATCTTCTCTAAATTTACCACCTCTACTGATCCAGGTGGATCTTGGTGGCCACCCACCTATTCCACTTGGACCCACATCATTGCTTCTTTCAGTTTTTCATTTTCCGCACATTTTACTATTTTTAGCATTTTTTCGAGTCCTGAACTTCCGGAGCCGTTTTGAGGCCTTAAACAACCTTTTTTGGGAAAACGGGGAGCAACACTGATTATAATGTTGCTCACCCAAAAGTTGTATTCCTCTGATAGATCTTTCTAATGAGGTATGGAATGCGTCAAACGAAGATCATATGCCAAAGTTATGTCCCTGGGAAGTTGGTGTACCAACTTACCCAAATGAGGCCTATAGTCTTGGCGTTTCATTTCCTAGGGTTAGGTCTTTGGATGTTTAGGGTTTTCCATTGTTTCTCAATAATAATAGGCCTTCGAGCCTCATTGTAACACAGTTCATAGGACAATAGCTGCCACATCTCTTCTCAAAGATAAGCTACCAATTCCCTAGCTAATTTATTTCCATTCTGTCTGTAAGCATATTTCAGTCATTTGTTATTAATGAAATGAAGTATTATTTCCACTGCATCTCTGCATTTATGTGTATTTCTGTATTTCATTGTGTTCCTACATAAATCTGGATCAATGGTATCAGAGTGATTTGCTCATTCTCGATCCTTCTTTGCATGTCCCCAACGAGGTCGGGGTATAAGGAGTTGGGGCTCAATCTGGTTGAACCTTTGCAAGATCAGCCTCACAAATCCCAACGACCGCCCATGGGGGAAGAAAAGAAAGATGAGGGAGCAGGAGATCCTATCAAAATGTTTCTCGAGGAGGCCCTCGAGAAACAAAGGAACGCGATGATGGACAACTTTGACCAGATTCTTCAACGGATTCCCACTAGCGACGCATCGACATCCAACAACCACTCTAGAGGTGCCACTCCTTTTAAGGTACAAGTAAACTTTTACATTCCCATATTTGAGGTCCAAATAGATGCAAATGATGTAGATAGATGGTTGAATCTGTTAGAAGGATATTTCTCGGTTCATGACTATTCCGACCGAGAAAGGATTATTTTCGCACTCCTCAAAGCCGCTACCCATGTCAAGGACTGGTGGGAAACCTACTCGGAGAAACAGGGCAAGGGGGAACCCTCTCTTTTCTCGGCCACATCCACTTGGAATTATTTCCAAGATGCCATCAAGGAACAATATTATCCCGTGGGGAGCTATGAGGACAAATACATACAATGGACTACGTTGCGGCAGCAAAGGGACCAAGATGTGCATGAGATGACGAATCTGTTTCATACCCTACGCACAAATTTGGGTATCAAAGATTCAGAGAAACATTTGGTGTTAAAGTATCGCAGTTGTCTGCATAGATACATTCAGGAGGAAATGGAGTTCCTCGACATCTCCTCGCTTGGTGTGGCATACCGATATGCTGCCAATATTGAGCAAAAGTTCAAACAGAAGAAGCGAGACATTGGGTCTGCGAATCATAAGCAAGGGAAAGGTACCCCCAAACCGCAGAACAAAGGACCAAGCCAAGGCAGGGCGGCCCATGACAACTTGCCAAAGCCACAAGCAAAGAACAACACCAAAAAGCCAAAAAAGGACACGGGGAAGTGGTGTGAGTTCCATAAGAGCTCCACTCACAACACAAGTGAGTATTGGGCCAAGCAGTCACTGGTAGCCGAGTTGAAGGCTTTCGAATCGGATGCATGCTCCAACTCTGAATCA
>ML792860.1:90423-107617 GCA_009831015.1 Picea engelmannii | reverse complement strand
CTTGAAGAAGAAGTCTACATTGAACAACCAAAAGGATTTCAATTGTCAGAGAACACAAACTATGTGTGTAAATTAAAGAAGGCCTTGTATGGTCTAAAACAGGCTCCTAGAGCATGGTACTCCAGACTGGATAAGTATCTGCAACAGGCAGGATTCAAAAAAGAAAGTGCAGACAACAACCTCTACATCAAGGTAAGTCAAGGTAATATTTTATTAATTGAATTTTATGTTGATGATATTATTTTTGGTAGTGATGATAACAGGTTAAGCCATAAATTTGCAAAAGACATGCAGAGTGAATTTGAAATGTCATTACTTGGAGAACTATTCTTCTTTCTGGGACTTCAGATACGTCAAAACAACCAAGGAATTTTTATTTCTCAAACCAAGTATATCAGAGAAATTCTAAAGAGGTTCAGAATGGAAGATTGCAAACTAGTTATCACTCCCATGCAAACCAGTTGCAAGTTGAGAAAAGATGATGATTCAAAGTCTACAGATTAGAGGAAATATAGGTCAATGATTGGTAGCCTACTATATGTGATAGCATCCATACCAGATGTAATGCAAGCAGTTGGACAGGTGGCATGATTTCAAGCAGCACCAAAGGAATCACATGTATTAGCAGTAAAGAGGATCTTCAGATATCTCAAAGGAGCAAAAGAGTTTGGATTATATGTTGTCACTTGGAACTTGGCACTAACACTTACTCAATATTTTCATGTCCTTTCCATGTATACGCGACCTTCCCTTCTTCCGCATGCATGTGCATGCACTCTGGCCTTCTGTAGCCTATGTATGTACGTGATCTGACCCACTGCAGCCTGCGTACAACTTCATAAAACTAGGGTTTTCTAAACCTCCAAAAGTTTCACCGTCAAACTTCCTTTCTATCTCAGACTTGCGAAACTTCTGATGCGTCCATGAGTACCTGCAATGAACCTTTCACCAAAAATAGATCTTCAATATTCTCAAAATATTCTTCAACATAAGAGACCCTTGATCTCTTATTTATACTCCTCCAAGTATCTTCCTCTAGGGGTTATCTCCTAACAAACTTCATTCTTTTGGGGCTAACCCACTACTAACCACTTTGTCCACTTACAATGTTATGATCTAAATACTCAAAATTTCATAAAATAACAGAATTACACACCATGTACAGAATGTCAATGTGGAGCACAACTACAATATAGATAAGTTACACAATAACTCCTTAAATAATAGGGGAACCCCTTCCAAATAACCAAATACCTTTCATACTTCACAATTCCCCTAATAATGAATACATGATCTCTTATATATAGCTATTCACACTTGCACATGAGGCCCCTTTATCACTAGGCCAACCCTATTACATATGTATTTACACATTACATGTACATTTAGGCCCATATATGCCCCCCCCCTTGGGGTCATATCATATACAAATAGCCATATATATTCCCCCCTTGGGTCATAACATAATACCCTCCTCAAAAAAGCTTTGCATTTAAAGGCTTCACATGTGATGAAATCAAGTAATATTCTTTTCTTATGTTCCTGCTTTCTTCTTTCCATTGTTGATGATCTATCCATCCAAAATCAATTATTTTTGGTCTTAATCCTTGGTGTCTAGTTGTTGAATAATTTTATTTCCTTTGATTCAATATATTTTTGTTGAAGCTTCTCCAATTTGTAGTCGTTGTTGGTCTCTGATAATAGCTCGTTGAAGAGTAGTTTGGTGATTCCTTGTTCCATGAACATTGACAAGTATTCCATATTCTTCCTTCATAATGTTGATATCCTCCTTCTTGTCTTCCTTGAAATGCTTCTTGGTAATGCGAGTGTCGATATGGTTTCACATTTGATGGTCTTCCTTCACTCTGCACATGCATTTCATCTATCTTATTTTCAACGACAATGGAATCCTCAATCATATTTTCTTGGTATTTGATTACTCTAGACTTTGAGATAATACTGTCATGTTTGGCATGTACATCCTCTAGACGGAGTTCAACTTCTTCAAGTATCTTTTGTTGACCTTCTTGAATCTTGTCTTCTTTCTCCTTTTGAAGCTGCAATGTGATCCTAGCTAACAAATTTTGACGTCCTTCTTCAATTCTGGATTGTATTTATGATTTTACCTTATCAATATTTAAGGATTCCTCAACCTTCATGCAAATTTCATCTTCCAGTCTTTTGGTAGATTATTCATCTAATACCCTTCTTTCTTCTTGATTTTGAAAATTCTTCTTTTCTCCTTTCAATATCTTGACCTCATCCAATAGTTTTTTATTATGGTTTCGTAACCTACATATCTCTTCATCTTTGTTTTTCAAATCTTTCCTTGACTCATCATTTTCCCACTTTGATTTACTATTCTTTTCTTGCTTTAAGTTCTTAACCTCCAAAATGAGTGATACATTAAGGGATCGTATCTTAGATAGCTCATGACCCTTGTTCTTAATCTCTTCCTTTGCTTCTTTTAACTCATCTTGAATTCGATACAATTCCTCCATTTTTGTATCCTTAATCCATTTATCTAAGAAGAGTTTTTCAAATTCTTCCCATGTGCAATGCCATCTAGTATTTTGATCAACATTCATCCACCACTTCCAAGCTTCATCAAAAAAATAATATATTTCTTTCGTAGGAGTCATATTATATTCTTTTACATACCTCAACCATCCCATATATGACCCCCCTTGGGGTCATATCATATACATATAACCATATATATTCCCCCCTTGGGTCATAACATACAACCACTTTGACTCCTAGCCACTTTGTCCACTTACAACCATTTTATCCAAAAATAAGAAACTCTCCACTTCTAGTTGCAACTAATTTATTTTTAATACTAACCACTTTGACTAGTCAACTTCTTCTTGGAGCTTCTATAATAATTTGACTTTTTTGACCTTCTAAGGGCTTATAGATAACTATTAGGATATTTAGACACTTAAGAGTTAGTTAAGATCTACTTGGTCTAATGTGTCGTTAGGTAAACGTGTGCTTCTTTAGTACGCATTAATATGCATTTGTATTTAGGAAATCTGACAGTCATGATATGTTCCCGACATAGAGTGATCTGACGGTTCATATTCTCCTCGATCTTAATGACCATTGATCTGTGGCTTAAAACCTGATTGGTCCATGATCTCTATTTAAAGAGCATGGAGGGTCATTTTCCGATGATTGATTGTCAGAAACTCTCTTGTAAAATATCTCTGTAATCTTTTTCTTTTGCATTAATAAACTGCTCCAAGTGGTCGCGTTGGATGGGGCCGTGGATGTTTCCCCATAGGGGTTTTACCAAGTGAAAACATCAGTGTGTTGATATTTGATCTGATTGTGTGAGTGGTTACTGAAGTTTTCCATCCTCTATTGGAATACATGTGTGGTCAAACATGGTATCAGAGCATGTTTGAAGACCCGCTCTTGTTGTAGATTGAGATCGTGAAACCAAGTTTCATCATCTTCTTTTTTTCCCATTTCCATACATTTCTAGGTTAAGAGGACTGTTCCATTGCGTTTGGAGCACTCATTTTAGTTAGCAATATTTTTCGTTTCACTCAAAAAGGTTTTTGTTTACCTAATGTACGACCATTTCAGTCATATCCAAAGGCATAAAGCCTGAATACGCCATTTTTAAATTTTTGCAGAGTATTATTTTGGTTTTATTTTGATTTTATATTATTTGTTTCTAGGTCACTACTCTTTTAGATCTACGTATGCTCTTTTCCCCGCACCCTGTTCCATCTCGAAAAATTAGAAACATATAGGAAAATGTGCATTTTCCAGGTAAGCTAACCGAGATCTAACCCTTGTTGTCATCGAGAAGCGAAATTGTTTTCTTGTGTGAAAAGAATTATTTTTTAGCACACTCTTCAAGGCTGTCTTCCACAACAACAAAAACAACACCCCCAATCGTCATGCTAAACAATACAATATGTTTTTTTATCCCATCTGGTTAAAAGTTTTCTTATTAAGTAAGAAGTCTCGAGTTCGAGTCTCTCTTTTTGTTATTTTTTTTGAAAAATTTCATGCTCCATTGTAAAGTGTATTTTACTTCCAATATAAAAGTGAATCACTATAAGTAGCTTTAATATTTTATTTTAGAGTTATTTATTTTGCATACAAATTTTCCTTTATAAAGTAACTTCATTGTAAAAGTGATCCCCACTTCTTTTTATAAAAGTGGGTCACTTCATAAAGCAACTCACACCATCATGTGGTCCTTTGGTTATCGTTTATGCCTTTTATAAAAGGACATAACGTCCACATACGAAGTCTGTTTTCAGTGTCGTTTTTTTAAAAACCGCCTAATTTTTTGAGATATTTCCATCCAGATCATTAGTTTCAATTTTTAAATCCATATTATCTACATATTTAATATGGCTTCTTCAAGTAATATTTTTCTTACCAACACCAACTACTTTCAATGGAAATCTCATATGGAGGATTTATTAAGAAGTAAAGGCTTGTAACAGATTACCTTGGGAAAGGAAACAACACCCACTAATGATGATAAGAAAGTCAAATGGGATAATAGGAATGATGAAGCACATGGTTTAATCGGAATGTCCATCTCTCATGATTTAAGGTTCCACCTTCAATCAATTGTTAAACCCAAAGAATTTTGAGAAAATATTGAATCTGTGTTTGGTAAACACAATATTATTCGAGCACAACAGTTAGAAAATCAAGAACTGAATTTAAGTCCAAGTGATTTTTCTTGCATTGAAGACTACCTATTTAAGTTTAAAACACTCATAAATTTATGTGAAGAATGTAAGATAAAGATAGAAGAAGATCGTTGCATCTATCTTATTCTTTCTAAGCTAGGTAGTGCATATTTTGTGTCTGTATCTACCTTTTATGCCATGCACGAGGCTCTAGGGACAACTTATCAAAAACCCACTCTTGAGAACTTTTGTGATGCTTTGATTAGAGAGAAAGATAAGTTTGTACAACTTGGAGTGATCAACACTGCAGGTACCTCCAATAAAGCCTTAGTCATCCATCAGAAATATAAACCCAAGAATCCCGAGAAACAACATCCTCACCACAACAACAAGCAATATAAGGGTCCCAAACCCACTCAGACAACTTCCGCTCCTAATGGTGACAAAGGAGCATAATATAAAAATAAGAAGACTGACATACATTGGAAATTTTGTGATAAATATGGTCATGATGAGTCCAAGTGTTTCAAGAAGATGACAGCTTTAGAAGCAACAATGAAGAAGCATAACATCTGTATTGATTCTACCTCTTCTTCTTCTTCTCATGGACATGCACTTTCTGCGTCTGGTTTATCTTTCGATACAACTTCTACTTCTTATTTTGATGAGTGGCTTATTGATTCTAGAGCATCTTATCACATGGCTAAGGATAGAGACATATTTTATGCTCTAAATGGATGTAACACCAAGAAAATATTTGTTGGTGATGATAGATCTCTTAGTGTTGAAGGATATGTAACAATTCACGTTGAAAATGGTCATTTCAATGATGTATTATGTGTTCCAAGTCTTTCTTGTAACCTTCTATCAATATATCAAATCACTCATTCAAGTGAAGGTAAAACCTTAGAGTTTTCACCTCACCAAGTTGTAATCAAGGATCTAAAAGATCCTAAGCATGTTATTGCAATTGGAATTGTTGATGATATTACCAGGTTGTATAAGTTTGACAACTTTGAGTAATCATATTTTTCATCAAGTTTTGGTGCTCATAGCAATGACTTGAGAAAACTTTCGCATGAGTGGTTTGGTCATCTAAACTATCGCTCATTGCAAACACTATGCAATCAACATATGGTGACTGGTCTTCCTCTTGTTTCATGCAGAGATGGTGTTTGTGCTGATTGTGTTCTTGACAAACATCATCAGGAAAGTTTTTTCAAAAGTGCCTCTTGGCACGCATCAGGCGCTTTGTAGCTTGTTCATAGTGATTTGTGTGGTCCATTTTCTTCTCCTTTTTCTGGGTGCAAGTATTTCTTAAATTTCATTGATGATTTTTCCATACGTACTTGGATTTACTTCTTAAAACTTAAGAGTGAATTTTTTGACAAGTTTTTAGCTTACAAGGCCCTTGTAGAAAAGCAATCTGGACATCAAATTCAAAGGTTAAGAACAAATAATGGAGGTGAATATGTGAACAATAATTTTACAAGTTACTGCACTACACAGGTCATCCAAATGAAACACACTATTCCATATACACCACAACAAAATGGTGTTGCTGAGAGAAAGAACTGCACATTAAAAGAAATGGCTAATTGTATGATCCAATCTAAGGGATTAATTCTAAAGTATTGGGCGGAATCCATCAACTGCGCAAATTACATAGTAAATCGCATTCCCACAAAGGCTCTTAAAAATATAACACCGGAAGAAGCTTAGACTAAAATTAAACCAGATGTAAGTCACTTCCGTGTATTTGGAAGTATAGCATGGGCTCACATTCTTGATGAGAAAAGGAAAGCATTGCATCCTAAAAGTGAGAAGTCTATATTTGTTGGTTATTCTGAAGATGTCAAAGGTTATCTTCAACCACATTGTAATGAAATTATTATTAGAAGAGATGTTAAATTTGATGAAAATCTCTTGGCCTGTGAGCCTAATTCAGTGTTTGTTCCTTCTTTGTCCTGCGAGCCTAATTCAACGTTTGTGCCTTCTTCGGCTTGCGAGCCATCTTCATCATTTGTTCCTTCTTCTGTTTTGGTTTCTTCTTCAGATGATGACCGTGAGGATGAAAATCCACCAACACCAGCTCCAACTTCACCACTTCCTAGATGGGTCTGTTCAACACGAGAAGCAGCTGGTGATCTTGTTGATGATCCTTCATATCAACGTTGGACACATTCACATTTCCAATGAGCCTCTTCTCGTTTGGTTCAAGTTTCAGAGACTCGTGATCCATAGACATTTTCAGAAGCTTCAGGTCATCCAAATTGGGATACAGTAATGAATGAAGAGTATCATTCTTTAATGGAAAACGATGTTTGGGATCTTGTACCTCTTCCAAAAGGAATAAAAATTTTCAGATGTAAATGGGTCTACATAACTCAGTATGCATTAGATGGAAGTGTTGAAATAATCAAGGATCGGTTAGTTTCCAAAGTATTTTCCCAAGTTGAAGGATTTGACTATAATGAAAACTTTTCCCATGTAGCCAAAATGAGTTCCATATTCCTTGTTCTTGCCCTTGTTGCCTCACATAAATGGGAGGTCCATCAGATGGATGCTAAATCCACATTCTTGCATGGATTTGTGTAAGACGAAATCTACATGGAACAACCTCCTTGATATGTCCAGAATGACTCTAGCCTTGTTTTTTGCCTCAAGAAATCTATTTATGGTCTTAACAAAGCTCCCCGATCTTGGTATGCTAAAATGGACAACTTTCTTATTACTACTGGATTCTCTAAATGACATTCTATGTAAGGTAGCTAGAGAGGTACTGGGGGGGCCCAGAGGGCCCATAGTGATAATAGTGGAGGTCATTCAATGTAAGGTGGACTAGGTCCACTATATTATTAAATAAGACCCACTATGGTAGTTAGATATAATAAATGGGTAATTAGATATAATAAATGTAAGAGGACTTCTTAGAAGGTTCTACTTCTAGAATATTCCCCCTCTAGAATGTTCTTAGGTGATGGTAGCACTATATAAAGGGGTTCAAACAATGTAATGAGACATGAAGATAAATATTGTATTTGGAGCGGTAGCTCAATAGGAGTATGCCCCCTCGAAGAGGCAAGTGAACATGAGAGGATCCCTTCCATAATAGGATCCATTGTATGGTGTTGCCCTACCTCAAGGGTTTTGATATAATAAAGTGTGGTTTCTCATATATTGCTTAGTGGATCTATTATGTATTCAGTATTTGTGGTGATTATATTTGTAGATCTATTCAGGTTCTTAACAAGTGGTATCAGAGCACTTTCCCTGGGCAGACATTGTGGACAAATATTTTTTATTTTTGCAGATTTTTTTTTTCGGAGAAGAAAATAAAGAGGGCCGAGAAATTACAGAAATTTTTGGTATATTTATGTACAAAATTTGTAGAAATAGGTTGTATATCTAAGTTTATCTCATAAAAACACCCAATTTGAAAAAAAAAATCGTCCGAAACGGAGTCCGGAAGGTCAAGATATTGAAGTTTTAAAATCTGCAATTTTTCAGGGTTTTTTCTACAGACGGTGACGCGATTTGTTTTTATTTTTGTAGTAGCTGGAGGCTGAATTTTCTCAAACAAATTACAAATCTGAGTTCCCTTCACAATTTCACCCAATTTCAAAAAAAAATCAGCCAAAACGGAGTCCGGGAAGTGAAGTTATGAACATTTTAACTTTAACAGTTTTTTAGGGTTTTTCCAGAAAAAACCGCGATTTTCTGTCGTAACTTATTGGGTGAGTTCATAGGATGCTCAGATGACTATTTATTCTCAAAACTTGAAATAAATTCTTGAATCATTCAAAGCCCAATTGTTTCACACATTGGATGATAAATTGGGTGCATTTGTACATGGCCTCACAGACAGCCTCACAGACGACCTCAATGATAGTTTTCGTAGTATTCAAGATTCATTGAATAACATGTAGGAGATATTTCTTATGGAGGGTCTCAGGGATGAATATAATCAAGAAATATATGCTTGGTATGATTTTGAGGCAAATTATGATGATTGGTATATGGATAGTTGTCATTTCTGGGATGACAACCATTTTCATATTTTATTTGATGATTCTACTCCACCCTCTGTAGAGAACATCAATGTCCCACATTAGGAGCTAGTTACCAACATTCAGTCTACATATTCTACAGTGGTATTATTCATTCTAGATGCTGCTATGAACCTTTTCCACTATGTGGATGGATTTTCTTATTTGGATCCACATGATAGGTGTCAGTCTTTGGAGCATCATTTGGAGTTGGTTATTGGGTTCCAAAATCTTCCACGGGGAGTTCACATGAGCACTTGGACGTGGGACCCGGGCTTACAATGGTGGTTGGACTACTTCAGCATGGTGGATTTACTTTCTACATGGGACCTTGGTTCTTCAGTCTTCTTTAGAATTATGGTCCACAATTATCCATGGGACCCTGGTATATGGTTGTACATCAAGCATTGAGGACAACACTTGCATAAGGGGGATGGAATGTAAGGTAGCTAGAAAGGTAGTGGGGGGCCCCAGAGGGCCCATAGTGACAATAGTGGAGGTCATTCAATGTAAGGTGGACTAGGTCCACTATATTATTAAATAACGCCCACTATGGTAGTTAGATATAATAAATGGGTAATTAGATATAATAAATGTAAGAGGACTTCTTAGAAGATTCTACTTCTAGAAGATTCCCCCTCTAGAATGTTCTTAGGTGATGGTAGCACTATATAAATGAGTTCAAGCAATGTAATGAGACATGAAGAGAAGTATTGTATTTGGAGCGGTAGCTCAATAGGAGGATGCCCCCTCGAAGAGGCAAGTGAACAGGAGAGGATCCCTTCCATAATATGATCCATTGTATGGTGTTGCCCTACCTCAAGGGTTTTATATAATAAAGTTGTGTTTTTCTATATTGTTCTTCTATATCTGTTGTGGTGCTTTTGTATTCAGTATTGGGTTCTTAACATTCTGATCCTAATGTCTATACCAAGAAAGTAGGAAGCCATCTCATAATCCTTGTCCTTTATATTGATGACCTTATCCTTACTGGTAGTGACTCAAAACTTTTAACCCATGTGAAAACCAACCTTAAGAAGAAATTTGAAATGACAGAATTAGGATTTTTGCACTATTTCCTTGGCCTCCAAGTTTTGAAAATGAATGAAGGAATTTTTCTTTCCCAATCGAAGTATGCTTATGAACTTCTTCATCGCTTTCACATGGGTGATTGTAAACCAACCCATTATCCCTTCTAATATGGAGTTAATCTTGTTTCCACCTATACTTCTCCCGAAGTTGATGCCACTCTCTACCGTCAGTTAGTTGGTAGCCTCTTATACTTGACTCATACCCATCGTGATATTTCTTTTTTTTTTTGGTATTTTTGCACATTATATGCAAACACCCCATGAAAGCCATTGGAAAGTAGCTAAAATGATACTTTTCTATGTCCATGGTAAATTTTAGTTCAGGATACATTATAGTTCAGGGGGGACTCCTTTATTGGTTGGTTTCACTGATTTAAATTGGGCCGACGATCCTGATGATCAAAAGTCTACTGCATGTTATTTTTTCAGCCTTGGTTCTGGACCTGTCACTTGGGCATGTAAGAAAAAACAACCTCTTGCACTTCTTGAATAGAAGCATGGTACCAAGAAGTGGTAAATGCAAGTCAAGAAGCCTTGTGGCTTCAATGAATCCTTTCAGAGTTTGGATTCCAGCATCAACATCCGACCAGCCTTTGGTGCGACAATCAAAGTGCCATCAAGATCGCCAAAGACACAATTATACATTAGAGAAATAAACACATCAAGATACACATTCACTTCATCAGAAAGCTCATTCATGATCAAGTTATTGAAGTGCTCTTTTTCCCTACAGAAGATCAAGTTGCAAACATTTTCACAAAGTCTCTTATAGAAGCAAATTTTTCCAAACTTCAATCTATGTTAGGAGTTCATGAAGTTGTCATTAAGGGGGGATAGGCTCTAAAGCCTCCTTCCTTCTCCTATTGTGTCACTATTGTAAATCCTTCAATCCTATCCCAAGTTATTCTTAAGGGGGGATGTTAGGATATTTAGACACTTAGGAGTTAGTTAAGATCTACTTGGACTAAAGTGTCATTAGGTAAAAGTGTGTTTCTTAGTGTGTTTATTTAGTATGAATTAATATGCATTTGTAGTTAGGAAATCCGACGGTCACAATATGTTCCTGACATAGAGTGATCTGACGATTCATATTCTCCTCGATCTTAATAGCCATTGATCTATGGCTTAACACCCGATTGGTCTGTGATCTCTATTTAAAGAGAATGGAGGGTAATTTTTCGATGTTCAATTGTGATAAACTCTCTTGTAAAATCTCTCTGTAATTTTTTTCTTTTGCATTAATAAACTACTCCAAGTAGCCATGTTGGTTGGGCTCGTGGATGTTTCCCTGTAGGGGTTTTCCCACGTGAAAACATCGGTGTGTTGATCTTTGATCTAGTTTTGTGATTGGTTACTGAAGGTGTTCATCCTTTGTTGGAATACATGTGTTGTCTAACAATAATTCATGAGGGTTCTCCCACTTCACATGGCCATAACTCTCTAACCATGAGGAGTTATGTGACGTTCCACATATCACCGAAAATGGCATGACGGGAACTAGTCATATGGAATAGTATCACTTAAAAATTAATTGATATTCATTACATTATTCCTCATAAAAACACTACACTTCTAGGGATACCAAACCACACATCTAGGATGGCTCAACCACTTAACCAATTGGAATTCACAAAGCGTCTTCTCGTGAGGGATTTCACCATAAGGGGACCACTTTGGAGTTCATCTGTTTGGTAATTCCTATCAACCATGACATGACATTAATGATACAACTTCATTTGACATCAATCAATGAAAATACATCACTATGACACCACTTGGAATCAACCCTTTGACATCAATTACATCAATGAACACATAATCCAATAATCAATAAATCAATGATACAAACACATCACTATGAAATTACTTGACATCAACCCTTTGACATCAATGACCACATAGTACAACAATATCCCCCTTTGGAATTGATGGAAACACCAACATTGATGTCAACACCAATCATTGATGGAAATAAGGATGGCAACACCAAGACATGGTAATGCTCATGTTCCCTCTATGATCATCGCTCCTCTTCCAAATTCAGCTTGCCACATCAATGTGACTATCTCTCCCCCTTTGACATCAATGGAAAAAGGGTATCTCCCTTTGGGGATGCTCCCCCTAACTAGATTTTCCTTGAGGCTTCTCCCCCTGGCTGCACTATCCTATGGGATTCTCTCCATGCATATGATGAATCTCTCCTCCTAGAATCATGCCTCTCTAACCAATCATGGGAAGAATAATAACTACTCTTGTGAGTATGTATCCCCCTATATTATTTGCAATATGAACAATATGCTACCACTATAATCTACTTCTACTGCAAATGTTTCTACTCAACCAGAACATAGATCAACTGCTCAAGAATGATTTTCTCTTCCTATGACAATCCTTGGACCTATCCATGCATCAACCATCTAAACTCGTGCCATACCATACATCAAGTGTATGCCAATCATACATAATGTCCCATGCATTAACCATGAAGCAAAGGATATGTTCAACAATGGATAGTGAATCATGAAGAAACCATCAACCATGTGCATCACGTGCCATATATTATGTGCCAACCATGCACATTGATCCATGATCTTTTCATCGTGGCTTATAAAGAATTGTATTAAATGAGCATAAATTAAAGTGCACCATTAAAGAAAGGAAAACTTAGAAATGAAGAGACATAAGCATCAGATATGAACACAAAAACTTGATAACGGAGTTCATCCCTGGTGGACTACTTCTTCGGGTCTTGCCCTCAAATGGGTAGGATCCTTCATTAACTCAACAAAAGAATTTGGCAAATACATGAATATACCTCATTATGAAATCAAGCTGCAAAAATAATGCTCATATCAGAAAACATACATCACCACTAGATTTGCGGCGCAAAATTACCCAAAAATGTCTGTCTCCATGCTCTGATCCGACTTTGGCACTCCCAGGTCCCAGATGAGTTTTGTCTCAGTTTCCATGCCCTCTGTTGGAGCCGCCCTTGTTTTTTACCTCACGCAATTTTCAATTTCTTAAAACTCTGGAAATCTTGTCCCATGAATAGCAATGCTTTGTCACTTT
This sequence comes from Picea engelmannii, assembly GCA_009831015.1. Classification (NCBI taxonomy): domain Eukaryota; kingdom Viridiplantae; phylum Streptophyta; class Pinopsida; order Pinales; family Pinaceae; genus Picea; species Picea engelmannii. The sequence continues at coordinate 94,735 of ML792860.1, read as the reverse complement.
CAAAAGGAGTCCATTTTTCGCAAGTATGTTTGCTCTTTTGTTTTATTCCAGGGTCTCGCAAGTCGGACACTTTATTTTTTAAATTTACAAGTCCCGAGTCACGAAATTGCGAACTCGGTTCTAATTTTCGTCCAAGGCGTTAACTAGGGTTAAACCTTTAACCCATGATTAGACATCGTCGGGGTTTCGCGCCTCGGCATCCATCAGACCTGAGTTTTTGTTCTTGTAGCCCCGATACCCGAGAACACGATGAATTTGTGATAACCGTGGTTAGAGACTAAGGGTAACAAACTAACCATGGTTAAATTTGGTTCTCGGCACTTCGTCACTCGACACTTTCTTTCATCAAGTTAAGGTGTCCAAAAATCCGATTCACGAAGTTGCAACATAATTATAGCGAGATTAATTAGTCGCCTAATCTAAGATTTCCTTCTTTTTATCTGAGTCTTAATTATCGCCGCATCGCGATATCGCAACTCGGCATATCATTCTTCCGAAAGTTCGTCTTCGAATTCCTGAGTCGCGATATGATGATTAGGTTAGTTATATAATTAAGAATGCGCCAAATCACGGTTATTATTAACTAAGGAAAAATCGGCACTCGCAACCTCGCGAGTTGAAGAGTCAAAATCTGAAAAGAAAATTCACGATACAGCGAAAGGCGAGAAAATGGTTAAACGTTGTGAAATTTGAATTTTTAAAAATTGAGTAAGATACGTCCCGCGTATCGAGGTTGACACACTTCACGAGGAATTTACTTGCTCTCCATAACCCGGTTTCCTGTCAAGCCGCCGAACATTGATGACATTAATGAAGAATTAGGGTAAATCTATGAATGAATAAGATCGGATTTTTACAATAAATTTGGTTTTATTTGCGATTTGACAGACTTATTGTAAAAGGTACAAAGTTTTCAAATATATACGAGAGTTTCATTCCTTTTTAATATTTCCCATAAGCGCACAGAGCTCAACTTTCTCTAAGGGAACTTATTTCCGCATGTATACACGGGTTTATTGCAGAAGAGAGAAAAAGAAAGCGACAGCCATGGCCCCTAGGAGAGAAGCGAAAGAAAATGTCGAGGCTGCAGCGCAGGGTCAAGACAACGTCTCAGACACCTCACCACGGACTGGCGGCTCGGTACCCACCTGGTCGTTTATTTCAGACATTCTGCAAGCCGAGTTGGTTAACTACTCAGACTCCGATGATAATGAATTTGAGAAGGATGATCTGAACACCAAATATAAGACAATTTTTCAGTCGGGGATGCACCTGGTTGCAACTAGACCTCGGTTGCTCCCATACTACGACATGATCCGATGGGCATTGGATCACGTCGACTTACCCACTAGAACCATCATAAATGACCGACGGAACACGGTCGGGACTTTCAGACCAGAGCATATCCAGTCTATGTATAAGCTACCAGCGACTTCTGAATATATATATGGCAATGAATTCCTGCAGGAATTCAAAAAGAAGGAGTGCGAAGAATATGACAAAACCATGTCTGGTTTGATAAAAGACTGGGTTTCGCGCTCCGCAACATTCAGAGCGAATGACAAGGGCGTGTATTCAATTTCTTCACTGGAGCCACAGTTCATGTATGTGGCGATGATGACGTGCCGACTTTTCGGCAGTGAGGATAGCGCACATTTTTACATCTGGTGGGTACCCCTCATCTTTCGAGTAGCAGAAGGTTGCTCATTTAATTGGGCGAAGATGCTCTCCGACAGTTTGTTCGACAGGGTCACAGAGTACCGGGAGAAAAAAGTAGCCGGGAGACCATCTGGATTCTTCATGTCTGCATATATCATGGACGCAATATGCTCCATGACGCCTTTCCCTTTGATGAATTGGGCTTGGAGTCCAACCGAAGAAAAAACTGTGCATAAGTACCACAACAAGTTGTGGGAAAATAACGCAGATAAGTTTATTTATGAGATTTTCAATTGGGTAATGGTGCCCCTACACCTTGCCATTTTTGGCCTTTTGCCACCCCGCATCTCAGATAGAATTGCTGCGAACCTGAGCAGTATCGCGGACTGGTATGTAGAAGAAGAATTCTCCTATTTTAGAGTTTTCGGAGCTGCTGTTCCTCCTCTGACGCTCCCACAATTCATCCCCGACAAACTGGCATGTCACAAGATTGCTCAACAAACAGTGATCGACGGGGTGAGCAAAGAACTGAAAGCATCAGCGAAGAAGGTATGGCCATTTTTCCCTGTTCAGTTAAATTCCTATTCCTTATTAGACTTTGGACATACTAAAGCTGAGGATGCAACCTTAGAAGGTTTGAATTTGGCCTATATTGAGTATAAAAGGCATGATCCACAGAGGGTTGTAAGCACCCATTTGGGAAATTGTGGATTAAAAAGTTTCGAACACGAGTGTTCACCTTCGGATGATGTTTTTCGAGGGGCGAGGTCCTATGCGGAAGTACAATTCTGAATCAGATCTCTGGCACCCGAAGATAGGGATTCTGTTTTAAAATTTCAGGAGCATAGGAAAAGATGCCTCCCCGTTGTGCTGGGGGGTTTGGGACTTTCCAAGGATAAAGAAAAGGAGGCCAAAAGTTCTGAGGGGCAAACTTATAATTCTGAAAAACGTCAGGAAGGGGAGCAGGAGAAGAATTCTGAACAAGAGAAGAGTCCCGAGCAGGAAAAGAATCCCGAGCAGGAGAAGAATCCTGAACCGGAGAAGAGTCCCGAACAGAGGAAGAATCCTGAAACAGAAAAAGAGACAACTAACCCACCCAAGGAACATAGTCCAGAGGTGGAAGTGAAAAACACCGACCCGCTCGAGACTCAGAATCCAGAGACAGGGACAGAAACAAAGACTCCCGATCCTCCGACAGAGCAGGACTCACTCGTCACACCAGGAAAGGCAGCGAAGCAGATCGGACAACCCATCACCTCTGTCACACCCTTGCAGTCGGCACAGGGAGACATTAGCGAGGGATGGATATTTGATGAAGAGTTGAGGCCTATAAGGGCAGAGGAACTTCCCCCTAATGAGTTCTTTTTTGACAGAAAGAGAAAATCCGTAGTAAAGTGGGAATCTTATCAAGAGGGAGAGTCCACTGTTAAAAAGTTCAAAATAATGACAGATGGAAAAAATAAGAAGAGTGATGAATTCGCAACAGAGATAGCAGGGACGCTGGGAGCTTATGCGTCAGCGAACCAATTCTCGGTTGCGATGTTGAAAAATCAGCTCAAGGGAAAAAATCGATTGATCAAGACTCTTGAAGCCCGAGTAGCTTCGGCTGCGGAAGACGCTAAGAGTCAAGAGAGTGGAGCAATAGAGCTGGCCCAATTGGCCGATAGGAAAGAAATCGAAGTCCTTAAAACCAAGCTAGAACAAGCAAACTCAGTGATCCGAGAGGGTCGAGTGCAATCGGGTCAGCAGAGGGATACCATCACACAGTTACAGGCTCAGCTAGAGGTCGCAGGCAGCAATGTGATCGACATCGAGATTGTTAAATCCTATGCAATCGACATTCGGAGCAGGATCTTTCCTGCTCAACAGAGTCTGCTAAACAAAGTAGAGGAATTTCGAGGAGATTGCCTATTAATGCATCAGATTTCTGAGAGTCTGATTGTCAAGGAAAGAAACGCGGAAGCTGCTCGGATCGCCTTCCAAGAAGAAGTGTGTTTATGGATAAATCCGTAAGTGCGGACACAAACCGATCTCCCTAGATCCACCTGGATCTAGAACAAAACATGACAGAATATACCGCTTTCCCTAGATCTAACTATTGAATTAAATTGGAAGTGAGAAGAATATATGTACCTTGTAATCGCTTCCTTGGTCTCTGTTGTTCCTTGCTTCGCTCCAGTGCTCTTGTGCGGTCAATATCAAAACAACACAAACCAACCGAAGTGAAAGCAAATAATATATTCAATAGCTAATCCATACATATGATCAAGGAGTTATGTAATAAAGTAAATCTAACTTTATGGGAAAGAAACATATTACTGTATCATATTAAATGTGAAAAAGAGATTACAACCATTGCCTTGATGTCGTAAAGTCCCTTCCAACTGTCCTTCGTTCCCCAACACACTTTGAATCCAAGAATTCTGGGACCATAGATCTGATAGCTGCTCACAATCTATCTTGACAAAGAAAATCTCAAAGCCACTCCAACCAAGCTAATAATTCCAAGACAAAGAACCACAACCAAGAACCCACAAGCTCAAGCTCACAAAAGCTAACTTTCTCCATGAGAATTCCTCTCCTTTTATAAGCTGAAGAAGATAAGGTGAAGAGGTTAGGATGATCCCACTAAATCATGAAAGCGAGTAAGATC
>ML792860.1:61113-72532 GCA_009831015.1 Picea engelmannii | reverse complement strand
ATAAGCATTCCAAAGTATTTGAAGATATTTCCAAAGGTATTCTACCCACTCGAAATCATTATCATGAAATTCACCTAATTCCCGGGAGTGTTCCTCCTAACATCAGGCCATACAAATACCCTTACGCCCAGAAGAGTGAAATTGAGCGCATGGTTGAAGCAATGTTAGAGGCTGGCATTATTATACCTAGCGAAAGTTCTTACTTTGCACCAGTGGTAATGGTATTCAAGAAAGATATCTCATGGCGTATGTGTCCAGATTATAGAGAGCTCAACAAGATCACTATTAAAGATAAGTTTCCCATTCCTTTCATTGATGAATTGTTAGATGAACTACATGGAGCAATCTATTTCACAAAATTGTATCTTTGTTCAAGGTATCATCAGATTAGAATGAAGGAAGAAGATATCCCAAAAACAACATTCTGAACTCATCAAGGCCATTATGAATTTTTGGTCACGCCTTTTGGCCTTACAAATGCACCTTCCACATTCCAAGGGTTGATGAATTCCATTTTCAAGCCCTTCCTTCGAAAATTTGTGTTAGTATTTTTTGATGATATACTAATCTATAGCAAGTCTTGGGAGGATCATGTGCGACATGTTGACAAGGTGCTACAACTACTAAAGGAGGAACAAATGTATGCCAAACCATACAAATGTTTCTTTGGAGTAAAGGAGGTAGAGTATTTGGGTCATATTGTATCTCATGAAGGTGTCAAGGTAGACCTAACAAGATTAAGGCCATGATGGACTGGCCGATTCCCAAAACATTAAAGAATCCTAGAGGATTTTTGGGTTTGACAGGTTACTACTGCAAGTTTGTTCGAAACTATGGAAGAATAGCAACACATTTAATGACACTAACTACGAAGGATGCATTTTCATGGACTCCAGAGGCAACTAAAGATTTTGAACAACTTAAAGAGGTGATGTGTAAAGCTCCTATCTTTACCACTCCAGACTTCACAAAAACCTTTATTGTGGAATGTGATGCCTCGAGAAATGGAATTGGTGTTGTCCTAATGCAAGAAGGAAAGCCCTTGGATTTTGAAAGTCGTCCACTCAAGGGAAAGGACTTACACAAACCCATTTATGAGAAGGAAATGATGGCAATACTACATGCACTTGAGAAATGGCATCCTTACCTAATAGGTAGGCACTTCAAGGTCAAAATAGATCATGATAGTCTTAAATACTTCTTGGAACAAGGACTATCTTCAGAAGAACAACAAAAATGGGTAACCAAGATATTGTGTTATGATTTTGAAATCGTCTATAAAAAGGGGAAGCAAAATGTTGTGGCAGATGCACTCTCAAGAAAGGATGAAGATGTTGAGGCCTTTCTTTGTGCTATCTTGATCATCCAACCCGATTGGATAATAAAAGGAAGGGATGAATGGAAGAATGACGAAAAAGTGTGGACTCTCATTCAAAGGTTGCAACAGGATTCCAATGCATCAGATACATTTACATGGAAAAATGGTTCACTATGGTACAAAGATTTCTTATATTTAGATAATAACTCCCAACTCAAACAAAAGGTACTATTGGAATTGCACACCTCTCCAGTAGGAGGGCACTCGGGATTTTTGAAAACCTACCATAGAGTCAAGAAGGATTTTTTTTGGGATGGCCTTAAAACGAATGTTCAAAGGTTTGTGGAAGAATGTTTGGTGTGCCAACACAATAAGGTGGAAAAAATTAAGACCCCAGGTCTTTTACAACCATTATCCATCCCAAGTCAGTGCCGGGAGGAGGTTTCCATGGATTTCATCACAGGGTTACCAAAGTCTGAAGGAAAGAGTGTCATCATGGTGATTGTTGATAGATTGACCAAGTACACACACTTTTGTGCACTCTCTCATCCCTTCAAAGCTAGTACAGTTGCCACCGCATTCATGGAGACAGTTCAAAAGCTATATGGCAGCCCAAATATTATTGTAAGTGACAGAGATCCCATCTTCATTGGAAATTTTTGGACAGAATTATTTTCTTGTTTGGGTACTCAATTGTCTCATAGCTCATCCTATCATCCTCAATCTGACGGACAAATCGAGATAGTGAACAAATGTCTGGAAGGCTACCTTCATTACTTTGTCTCTGATAAACAAACACAATGGTTCAAATGGTTACCCTTGGCAGAATGGTGGTATAACACTTCCTTTCATACTGCAACAAAGATGACACCATTTATGGCACTTTATGGGTACCACCCTCCTTTCATCACTTCTTCTCTAAAATAAAAATCTAAGGTTCAAATAGTGGAAGATCACATCAAGAATCAACAACAAGTTCTCCAAATCTTAAAGGACAACCTGACCATGGCACAAAATCACATGAAACAACAAGCAGATCAACATTGTAGTGAAAGAAGTTTTGAAGTAGGGGTTTGGGTGTTTTTAAGACTACAACCATACAAACAAATGTACCTCAAGCAAGCCAAGAAGGATAATAAATTATCACCAAAGTACTATGGCCCTTATAAGGTGTTGCAAAATATTGGTACTATGGCATACAAATTAGAGTTGTCTCCACTTCACGAGTACACCCAGTTTTCCATGTTTCATGCTTAAAGAAGGTTATAGGCGACAAGATCCCGATTCAAAATATATTTCCAGAACTTGACGAGGAAGGAAAAATCATATTGGAACTTGAAGCCATCACTGACAAAAGAATTCTCCACCTGAGGAATAGATCTATTTCAGAGTATCTCATTAAATGGGGGAAACTACTGACTGAAGATTCCACTTGGGAAGATGAGTCTTTTATACATAAGCATCCAGAGTTACTCAAGTGTTGCGAACAACACTTGTCTCAAGGGGAGGGGCATGTTAAGCCCTAATATTGGCTCATTACCCCTTAATTGGGGTATATTATATTAGGAATGTTATTTTATTTATGTTGGCTTTAGGCCATTAGTTGTAATTATACCTCCTAGTCTCCTATATATACCAAGGATACATTTTCATTTTGAATCATTTGGTACTTGAACATTTAAGTGGGGTAAAAGGAGGTTGCCCCCTTGAAGAGGCTTATTATCTAAAACTATCTCTTTTTCAAGGCGTTGAGTACTTTTTCTGAGGTTTTTCTATGCTATATTGGTATTTGGTTCTTAACATCGTCCTCCTGTCTAGGATGATATATTCATGTATCTCATCCAAGTACTCAGGTGCAAACTCATCAGCTGATGGTATTGAAACTTCCTCATCTTGATCCATGATCATGGGAGGCTAAAAAAGTTTCAAGTTCTCAATGTTCACAACTGAGTAAATCTACATATAAGGTGGAAGATCCAGACAAAAATAATTAGTACCACATTTCTCCAAGATAGTGAAGGGTCCATAATGAATGGGCTTGAGTTTCTTTCCTTCACCCTTCAATCTCTCCTTTTTGATGTGAATCCATACCCGATATCCAACTTGGAACTGATGATCAACCTTGTGCTTGTCATGTCGAGCCTTATACTGTGCTTGACTCTTATCAAACTGTTCCCCGACTACCTGGTGTATCTGTTGAATCCTATGGATGAACTTGCGGGCTCTGTCCTCTGTTCATTCTTCATTTACATCGACATTTCTCCTGTACATAAATTCCAAAGGAACCTTTGGTAGGTACCCAAAACATGTCTCAAAAGGTGAACTCTGAGTGGATGAATGTAAAGCTCGGTTGTATGCATGTTGTACATAGGGTATCTGTTTATCCCATACCTTGGGACGCTTGCTACAATAGCATCAAAGACAAAGTACCATTTTTCAGTTTACCACCTCTGTCTGTCCATCAGTCTGTGGATGGAAAGAAGTGCTCCTCTTCAATTTGGTGTCCATCATTCTCCACAAGCTAGTCCAAAATTCCCCAAGGAATCGAGTATCTCAATCCAAGACAATAGATGTGGGTAATCCAAAGTGAACCCATACATGTTGAAAGAAGAGATTAGTAGTCTTTTCAGTAGTGATCTTCTTTTTACAAGGCCTCAAGATACACATCTTGCTGAACATATCCACTACAACATACAAATAAGCATGACCCCCTTTGGTCATGGGTAAACCCCCTACAAAATCCATGGATATACTTTCCCATGGATGGGATGGAACATGAAGTGGTGAGTATAGCCCCAATTTTCTATTAGTGGGCTTACAAGTAGAACACATCACACACCCCTTTACATATTTAGTTACAATTTTTTTCATTTGAGGCCAGTAACAAAACCTCTTCAAATGAGCCATAGTTTTTCCTACCACAAAATTCCCAGACACAAGATAAGTATGAGCTTCTCGTATTACATGGATTCGTTCACTTGTAGGAATACATAGCCTTCCAAGATGGTAGAGTAACTTTCCATGCAGACAATAGTTCTCTACCTGTGCACCAAGGGTTAGGTTCGTATATACTTCTTTAAAATATTCATCGATGGAATATTGTTCTATATATCTATCATGAGATAAAGAAGCATTCTTCAAAATGATAGAAGCAACAATAGGAGGTCTAGAAATCATATCAACTACCTTGTTACTTGTACCCTTTTTGTACTTGATTACCAAGTGAAAAAAAACCCATCCACCTGTAGTGTCGAGATTGTTGCAATTGGTCTGTGCTTGAAGATATTGTAAGGGTTGGTGATTTGTATGTATAATGGTTTCCTTTTCTAACAAGTAGTTCTTCCATTTCTTTACACTCTGGACTAATGCATACAACTCTTTATCATATGTAGGATAGTTAACAACAACTTGGTTAAAAGTTTCAGAGTGGTAACATATAGGATTACAATATTGCATTAGTACTGCACCCATGGCGTATCCACTGGCATCTGTCTCGATCTCAAAAGGCTACTGAAGATTTGACAGTGCTAATACTGGTGCGGTACTGATCTTTCCCTTCAAAGTGTCGAAAGATTTTTGTTTCTTTCCTTCCTACTGAAAAGTGTTCTTCACACTGGTTAAGGCATGCAGAGGAGATGTTATGAAGGAGAAGTTGGGAATGAATCTCCTCCAATACTAGACTGCACCTAAGAAGCTTCAAACTTTGGTTACACTTTTTCGCTCAGGACAATTTACAATTACATCTACTTTGAAAGGGTCAATTTTTAATTGTCCTCCTCCTACAATATGATCTAAGTATACAAGTGCAGTCTTGCCAAATTCAAATTTAGACAATTTTACATACAACTTTTCCCTTTGCAAAGTATCCAATACTTGCTTTACATGCCTCAAATTCTCATCCCATGTCCCACTAAAAACAAGAATGTCGTCTAAATATACAATCACAAAGTCATCTATGAAAGGCCTAAATACATCATTCATCACACACATGAAAGTTGTCGAAGCATTACAAAGCCCAAATGACATAACCAACCTCTCAAATAATCCCTATTTTGTTTTAAAGGAAGTTTTACATGCATATTGTTCTACGACTTTGATTTGATGATATCCACGACGCAAATCCAACTTAGTGAAATAGAAAACATTCTTCAATTGATCAAGTAAATCATCTATGCGAGGAAGAGGGTATCGATTTTTCACCATGATTTTATTTAAGGCCCGATAATTGACACACATTCTCCATGTGCCATCTTTCTTTGGAACCATCACAATCAGAGAACCACAAGGATATGAACTGGGCCTGATGACCCCTTGATCCAATAAGCCATGTACCTGCTTCTTGATCTTTGTCATCTCCACAACTGACATCTTGTACATGCCCACATTAGGCAGAGGAGAATCCTGCTGAAGATGTATCTCATGTTGGATTTCCCTCTTAGGAGGTAATCCATCTAGTTCCTAAACAACATCATCATACTTAGAAACAATATCAATTAATTCCTTTTTATGAGATGGATCACACCCTTGGAAAGTGTCGGATGTCCCGACATCTTTCTCTCTGACGACCATGAGTACATATATCTTATTAGTGTTTATGAGTCTTTTCATTTTCCTTGCACTAACAAGTGTTGTATTTACCCTCATGTTGTGAGATCTAACAATATATTCTAGTCTCCCCTTAGTAAGGTGGTATTTTTTCTCATGTCAAAAGAAGACTTCTTTTCTATCATAAAGATAAGGACTTCCCAACAATATGCCACATATATCAAGTGATACAACATCCAAATCAACTTCATCAATCAATTTTAAAGAAATAGAAAATCTTATCCTACATTGTTTGGTGACATTAAGTTTTTGTTTGTCACATACTCAACCAAGAGGATAAGGTTTCAAATGTGGTTTCGTTTCAAGACCCATTTTCTTGACAAGTGCTTCAGATATCAAGTTTACTTGGGAACCCAGATCAAATAATGTATCTATCTATGTATGTTTAGATACAACTCTTATGTGAAATAACGCATTCATCTTTCATTCATCAACATGAGATTCATCATTAGAAATAGAACTAGCATGAAGAGAATATTTACCTTGTACTCCAACCGTTGTGATCTTTCTTTCATCTCCTGAATCAGAACTAAGATCTTGATGTACCGTAGAAACGGTCTTTGTCTTCCCCTTTCCACCGAACTGTTTCGGTTTCTTTTCTGGATGTAGTTTACAACAGTGTTTTTCATCGTGAACGCTCTTATTGCAATGAGTGCAAGATGGTTTTCCTCCTTCTCTCATCACTGTAGTGGTCTTCTTGTCCTTACTTTTAAAATTCTTAAAAGTATTCTGTGGGAAACTGGAAGGTTTCTTTGTGGGATCTTCTTGAACATGTTTCCCCATGCTCTCAAGGTGAGTGGCTTGCACACAAACTTCGTCAAGACTAGTGTGGTTAAACAAGAGAAAAGTATGTCGAATATAATTGTGAAGTGTGCTAATATACTTCATTAAAGTTTCATAAGAATCCAAAAGAATGTTCAATGCAAGAGCTTTATTCCTAAATTCTTCTGTGAAACTTTGTACAATTTGTCCTTTACTTTGCCTTAAAGTTTTCCATTCCATCATTGCTTTATGTAAATATCCTAATGGATAAAATTGCTTCCTTATCGCTGATTTAAATTTCAACCATGAGGAAATAAGATTACCACACTTACTTCTGTCCCGTATCTTGTTCTCCCACCATACGAGAGTGATGCCTTCCAACCAAAGAGAATCCAATTGCACTTTAACTTCCTCTTCATCAATATGCTGGACACGACAATACACTTCAACCTATCGGATCCAATTATCTAGCTTTTCAGGATTGGAATATCCATTAAACACAGGTAAACAAAAATTTACATCAAGCTTTAATAATGATTGCTTAAAAAAGGCTTTATGGATAGAATGATGAGAATGATGAGAGTGCTTAGAGGAAGAAGAACTAGAACTCGAAGGTGAAGACAGAGGCTCAAGAGGATCTCCTCCAACCCCTTGGTTTAGCGAAGCATCATCATCTGCACATGTTTCCTTTTTCTTCCCTTTCTTCTGCATCCTCTTCTCGTAATCTCCATACATTCACTCGACCATTTCTAACATGCGATAAAAGACCAGGTGAAAGTTATTCTCTTGTTCATCACACTTGTCCTCTTCTGCCATTTTCTTCCTTTTGGATACATGACCAACTTCGGGATTTAAAGTATTTAGAGTTCCTTCACCCTCTTTATGCTTGGCCCTAGTAAGCATTCACATTCAAAAATTCAATTCAAATATGACTACTCTGATACCAACATGATCCGGGATCTTTTCATCGTGACTTATAAAGAATTGTATTAAATGAGAATAAATTAAAGTGCACCATTAAATAAGGGAAAACTTAGAAATGAAGAGAAATAAGCATAAGATATGAACACAAAAACTTGATAACGAAGTTCGACCCTGGTGGACTATGTCTTTGGGTCCTACTCTCAAATGGGTAGGCTCTTTCATTAACTTAGCAAAAGAATTTGTCAAATACATGAATATGCCTCATTCTAAAGTCAAGCTGCAGAAATAATTCTCAGATCAAAAAATAGACATCACCACTGGATTTGTGGCACTGAATTATCCAAAAATTACTGTCTCCATGTTCCTATCTGAGTCTAGCACTCCCAATCCCAAGAGGAATTATTTCTCGGTTTTCATGTCCTCCGCACCTGCAATTATGACAGTCTCATCTCAAAATAAGTGCTCGTGGTTGTGCAGTACTGTCGCACCTCTCCGCCTTTTCTCTGGGTGGATTTTCTCTTTTTAAACAATAGAACTGATGCATATCTCAAGCAACATTGGTAGGTGTGTTGGTTAGGGAAGAGTTATGAAAGCATTGGACTAGACGGAGGTTCTGGGGTCAAACCCGCCAGACTCCATTTTGGTAGTTGGTTATATATATATTTCATTGTTTTCGTCCTCTACTAAGTTTAGTGATCCTCTAGAAGGTTCTGCCAACGATCATTTAAAATTGGCATGGTCCACCAGATTTGGCGGACCTGTCATTTTTTTAAAACTAATTTCGTTCACGGGCCAACATTGGGCATTCCTAGGATGCCACATGTCGCCTGATGATTGGGCCACATGGAACCTGCTGATACGCCCACCTGAATGCAGATGTGGCTTCTTTGTCATTTTTGTACTGACATGTGGTTCTCCCTGGGTGGTGCCATGTGGCGTCACCTGGGGTGCCACATGGCACTTTTTTATTGGTCCATATGGACCCCTGGAAATTCCATTGGTGGGTGACACATGGCATATTATGGTGCTTCCACATGGCATGCTGACGTCATTAGCCCATACGATGACTTCACCCTACTATGTCAACTACTGACGTCATGCTGACATCAATAATATAGATGATGATGTGTCCCCTGCTGAATAGGCCTATTTGACCGCAACTTTGACTGTGAATATATTTCAAACCGTAACTATGTTTGATGAGTCGTTTGCGTTGTTAGAAATATTGTGACGCACTCTTAGAAATCATGCCATTTTCACTGAGTTTTTGGAACTTTGAATTTTTTCCCTTTCTCTGTTTGCTGAAGCCATTTTGAGCATTTAGAGATGTCTCTGTGAGTTCTGAGTTATTATTATCCTTCTCTGGATCCTTTTTGGATCACACATTAACCAACATATAAAAACCATACAATATACCATAAGATCTCATCACTGAATTATATTAACCATATGCCAAGAATATGTGCCAAAAGTGTACTAATAACATCATCAACCATACAACATGTCAACCATGTGCCTCAAACAAGTGTCATATCACACATGATATGCCTCTATTATAAAACAAGTGCCACAAACCATATGCCAAGAAATATATCTCAACCATCAAGCATCAATCATGTACCATATACCATCAACAAGTGCGTCAACTATGCACCAAACATGTATCACCATTTGTACCATAGCAAGTGTATCAACCATGCACCAAACCTCATCAATATGAACCACAATCAAGATATCTATACATATATGCCACATCATCCATAAACCATGTGCCAATGATACTACTAGAAAGTTCCTCAAATAATGTATCAAGTCTGTACCAATCATGTATCAATCTATGACTCATCAATCATGTATAACATCACCATCTCATCAACTCATCAAATACATGCCCCAATATGTAGCTCAACCATATTCCAAATACATACACCAAGACATCAAAAAATATGCCTCTAATAATACATCACGACATATGTCAATGGAGGTCACATATGTACCAGGCAGGTACTATAACAAATCTTCTTCAAAACCATTCACTACAACAAGTGCTAAGAAACCAATAGTACCTCTAGACATGTACCAAGAGTGTGCCTCAATATATCAATGAAATACTTCTAGCTATCATCACATCAACATGATATGTCCCATAAACAACATGCCATAACTTCACTAAGAAAATACATAACATAACTAACATTGTTCCTTAACAGAAAATGCCTCAATCCACACTCTAGGGTTAGTACCATTCATCCAAGATAGGAATCAAGCATATTCTCCAAAACTGAACCACATATTGTCACCACACATTCATCAAACACACATAAAAACATGAAACCTAAAGCATACCATCTCAGACCCCAAAAAAATAGAGTTATATTATTAAACCATGCTACAACTCATCTGTACACCTCTCTTTTTGAGGATTTTCCCACAGGTACACAACCTATTCCTTAGTCATATCGCGTATGTACATGACCTTTCTATATATCACCTCACGTATGTATGCGACTGCTTCCACAGGAACCCACATATACCTCAAAAAATGTAAGGCTTTTATTATTTCTTGTGCCTTCACTCATGTCTCAATGTTTAGTCTCCTTCATTCACTTCTGAAGGTGTCCTGGTTTCTCTGTACTTGTACTCTGAGATTCCATCCTTTCAAAATTGTAGTCCTTCCAAGTTACACGTGCTCTTCTTTCCATTCTATATGAAGCACTCCCCATTGACCGTCTCCTTGAATTCCAACAATCCTCAGATTTGTGGCCAAACCCACTGCAGGTGTAACATCTCATGGTGTGACAATGAGCAACAACGTGTCCTATTTGATTACATCTCCAAAATATTAGGATGTTATGGAACCTTCCAACATATTTCCTTGCATAATGTCTGCAATCCAAAGCTTTGTGACCATACTCATTACATGAGAAGCAGTGACCATAAAAAATATTTTCATACCTTTTCTTTGGTGTCCACCTTGAAGGTGTCTCTCTTCTGAATTTTCTTTGAGATGTAAATATGGCTTCTTGGTGTCTTCCTTTCTCTTTTCTTATGAAATTTTCCTTGCCTTATGTAGATGCTTGACTTGCAGCTTTGCTTCAACCTTTTGAGAATAAAGGACTTACCTCATGATTTTTAGAAGTTCTAGCTTCAAAGTGTGCAACTTCCTTGTTGTATCCAAGACCTGATTTATCATTTGGTGATATTTGACTATCCAAGATTTCATCCAAGATTTCATCCAAGATTGTTGAGTTGTTCATGAACCTTTTTGACTTCTCTGCTTTCCTTCTAAGATCAACAACTTTTGCTTCTAGCTTATGGCAAGATTCTTCCTTTTCATTTACTTGATTCTTCAATAGTTCTTCTATCCTTTTGGCTTCTTCAAGTTGGGTCCTTATATTGACATTGATTTCTCTTGTTTATTTAATATCTTCAAGGATTTTTCTAAGGTCATCATCTATCTTCTTCTTTTATTTTGCTTGACTAATTATTTCATTCTTTAGCTTCTTGATCTCTTATTCTTTTTCTTCTAATTGAGTCCTTTGCTTGGTTGTTTCACTTCCTTATTGTTTCTTGAGAATTTGTTTTAGTGTCATGGTAAGCCTTGGGTACTTTTCTAGAACTTCCTTAGTGTATTTTTCAATATACTCAAAAGAATTTGAACTATTTCCTATTGTTGGATTACTGAGAGGGGGGGTGAATCAGTAATAGAGCAATTTAATCCCTTTTAACCATATAATCCAAGTGCTATATCAATGAAGCATTATTATCCAATAACTGCAGAGTAAATAAGCAATGAACAAATGAACAATC
>ML792860.1:37781-58713 GCA_009831015.1 Picea engelmannii | reverse complement strand
TCCATATTTACTTCTTATCAACCATGACAAAACAATAATGAGTCATATTTACATCAAACACTATTGGGTCCATTACCCAAAAATTTGTGCTACGGGTCTTTCTTCAAGGGTTGACATCAATGACAACCAACCTTAATCAACACCTATTTCATAGCTAACATCATCCAACTCAGATAAAAATTTATCTTTAAGCTTCAACAAATCTTCCTCTTTGTCTATAAGATAACTGTTAGTTGATTTTACATAAACTACTTCTATATCTTCTTCTTCATTGGTAGAAGAACATTCAACATCATTATAATTTGAATTATTGTAATCAAAATATTTTGACGAGTCTTTACCTTCATTATCATTGATGGAATTGTCTTCTTTGTCTTGAAATACTTTCTCTAGCTTCAACCATAGGTCCTTGGTGGAGGTACACTTTCCTATGCTTTCTTTGATAGAACCTGAGAGTCCATTCAAGTTGGTCTTGAGTGCTACTACATTATTCTTCTTTGCTGCAAATTTTGATTGATTCTTTGAGGAAACTGGTCCAACAACAAATGTATTCCAAACAACTGCTCCTTTTTCCTTCAAATACAATTTCATTTCTATTCTCCATGTTGAGTAATATGTCTCATCAAAGAGAGGAACTTCATCTACATGTTCATCCATTTGTGTGTCCATGGATCTCCTTCAAGCTTGTAAGGCTTATGATGAAGGCCTCCTTTGATACTAATTGTTGGACACGCCGACCACATTGAGAGGGGGGGTGAATCAATGTGAGGCTCTTTTTACACTTCTTACAAAACTTTAGTTAGAAATCACTTCAATCATCATTATTCATTACTTCCATTCAAAACTATTTGTTTTCATGTAAACATATCTCAATAACATACATCAACAATAAACCATCACCATAGAGAACAGAAGGGACACCAGATATATATATGTAATATTTTTGTATCATGTGTTATAGGACACTACAATCTCAGGGTTTTATCAACATCAACTAAAAAGAGAAACAAATCCAATAGAGTACCAAGTCAAAATACAAGACTCATCTTGTAGATATCAACACCAACCAAGATTTGATGAATCCAACCCTCAAGTTCAAGACCCATATTGTAGACAAAAACCAATCTTACAACAGGTACATGACCTATTTATATTGTAGTACGTGTATGTATGTGATCTACCTATATTGCAACACACGTATGTATTTGTCCTTCCCTCTATCAACCTACGTACACCTTCAGACAACTAGGGAATCCATTATTCTACACTTCTAAAACTTTCCTGCCTCTGTCACATCCACTAGTAACCTGTCACTGCAACCAGTCTATCACTGCTCAACTTGTACCATTCCAACCATAAACAAATCTACACCATCCAACAACCTATGCATGCTCCTCATGCATACACCATCATAGAATATATATATCCCTAAACCATAACAGAACATAAACACTCAACCAACCAACCAACATATACCATATCCAAACATCATAACAACCATACAAAGAATGCTTCAAGAATTCACCATACAATGAGTAAATCTAAGCATTAAGACAACATATAACTATACCAGAACTTCCATAATAGATCTGAACCTATAGAATGATATCCTGGGATCTTGCTTCAAACTTTAGGAACATGGCATGAACACTTACTCAAGATTTTCATGTCCTTTCCATGTATACACGACCTTCCCTTCATCTACATGCGTGTGCACACGATCTTGATTTTTGTAACTTTTGTATGTATGTGATCTGGCCCACTACAACCCAGGTACAACTTCAGAAAACCAGGGTTTTTTGAACATCCAAAACTTTCTCCATTAAACTTCCTTGCTATCTCAAACTTGTAGAACTTCTGATGCATCCATGAGTACCTGCAATGAACCTTTCACCAAAAATAGATCTTCAATATGCTCAAAGATTCTTAAACATAAGAGACCCTTGCTCTCTTATTTATACTCCTCCAAGTAGCTTCATCTAGGGGTTATCTCCTAACCAACTTCCTTCTTTTGTAGCTAACCCACTACTAACCACTTTTTCCACTTACAACCACTTTGACTTCTAACCAATTTTTCCACTTACAACCATTTTATCCATAAATAGTAAACTCTCCACTTCTAGTTGCATCTAATTTATTTTTAATACTAACCACTTTTACTGGTCAACTTTTTCTAGGAGCTTCTTGATCCATATGGATATCGGTGGCCACCCATCTATTCCAACCGACTCACATACATTTTTCATCATTGGCAGTTAATTCCTATATTTTCAAGTCCTAAACTTCCAGGGACATTTTGAGGCCCTAAAAAATATTTTTGGAACTCGCCATAGTCAAGATGTAGATGAAGTCAGAGTTTGGCGACATAATGTGTAGTATTGGGATAGACCTTTCCAATAGGCTATCGTGCGCCTAAAACAAAGATTGTATTACAACCCTAAAAAGTTTTTGTACCGACTTACCCCATCGAGGCCCACATGACTTTTGGCACTTCATCTCCACATTGGGGCCACAAACCTTTTGGCCTTTCATCTTTCGGGGGCTATATTTTTGGATGTTTAGGGTTTTTCCATTTATGTTAAAAATGCCTTTTGAGCGTCATTGTAATCATCTTCTTGTGAATGAGCATACCCATTGCATCTCTTCTCAGAGACAAGTTGCCACCATTCTAGTGAGTCTTTCACTTTGTAATTTTATAGTTCTGTACATTTCACTCATTAATAGAAATTGTGTATTACTATATATGTGTGCCTCTTGTTATATATATCCGATATATCTTTGTTATATTATTGGATCTCTTGCAATATCTTGATATATTTCTTTATTATATCTCCACTCTCATTTTGTGCTCAAAATAATCTGAATCAGTGCTATCAGAGTAGGCTTCTCTTGGTCATTTTTTAGTGCATGTCCCCGACGAGGTCCGAGTATAGAAAGTTGGGTCTCAATTTTGTCTCTCTTGAGGACAATCGCTCTCATACACCCAATAAACCCTCCATGACAGAAGAAAAGAAAAACGATGAAGCAGAAGATTCTATTAATCTGTTATTGGAGCAAGCTCTCACACGACAGAGGGACAAAATGATGGAGAATGTTTCTCAAATCCTTCGATGCCTACCTATAACAACATATGCGTCTTCATAACGAAACCACTTTGGAGGCACTGCTCCATTTAAGGTACAAATTAATTTTCATATTCATGTATTTGAAGGTCAGATAGATGCAGATGCTCTAGAAAAATGGTTAAATCTGCTAGAAGGTTATTTCTTTGTGTACAATGTTTTCGACAGGGAAAAGATCACCTTCGTGCTCCTTAAGTCTCTCCTCCATGTCAAACATTTGTGGGAAACTTACTGTGAGAAAATTTCCATAGAGGAGTCTGGAATGTTTGAGGTCGCACCCACTTGGGAACATTTCGTAGATGTTATCTAGGAAGAATATTACCCTATTTTCAACTATGAAGACCAATACATGAGATGGACCATGCTGCGTCAAAAGAGGGACCAAGAAATGTTAGAGTTCACCAATACCTTCCATACCTTGTGCACCAAGATGGGTATAAAATATTTTGAGCGGCATTTGGTTCTAAAATACCATGGGGCTCTACACATGTACATCCAAACTGAAATGGATTTTTTCGACATCTCATCGCTGGGAGCTACTTATCGATATGTTGTCAAAATCAAGCAGAAATTTAATTTCCATAACAAATGGGAGTTCGGGTTCGCAAATCCAAAACAACCAAAGTATGTTAAAGACAAACCTAACAAACAACCTTCCGAAAACCAGTCCAAGACACAGGAAATGAAGGGTAAGAGAAAGACAAAGAATGACACTGGAAAGTGGTGTGATTTCCATAAACTCCCCTAGCACAACACCAATGAATTTCATTCAAAACACTCATTGGTGGTTGAAATCAAAGAAAAATATATGAACTCTGATTCAGAATCCAGTTTAGAAAATAATGGAAGGAGACAGATCATTGATGCAGACCCCACTTCCACTATCACAACCACAACAATCCAATCGAAAGCACCAGCAGATCCTGAAGAGGGGGAGAGCCTCTTCCATTCAAAGATGTGGGTGAATGGGACCCCGTTGCATTTCATTGTTGATAGCGAAAGCCAAAATAACCTCATCTCAGTATAAGTCATCAAACAGTTGGGATTGCCAACAACACCACACCCGCAACCATACAACAATGGGTGGATTTACCAAGGATGAGATCTTTGTGTCAACCAAAAATGTCACATGTTCTATAGCATAAATCCCTTCAAGGATGAGTTATTGGGTGATGATTCCATGTTGGATGTATGTGATGTTCTTTTGGGCCAGCCATATATGTGGAAGCATCATGCTAATTATGATTCTCGACCCTGTAGTGTCATTGTTACTCTAGGGGATCACCTCTACAGGATACCAGAGGTAGTTCTAACTACTATTTCGAGACAACAGTGAAACAAATTTGTCTCTCATATGAAAAAGTTTACTTCTTCGTGATTTGGGAAGGAAGTGAACAAAAGGACACTATGACCACTACAACCTCATTTCAAGCCCCCTCTATCCAACAAAAGTAGGTCGACAAAATTGAAGCAAAGAACAAATATTCCTTATGCACACAATCATGTCATGCAGTCAGACCGGTTAAGAAGGTCCAACCCCTCCAACATTAGGTTCACGACATCCTTCCACAAGCCAAGCAACACAACATCTCCAACATCTTACTAAGGCTCAGATTCAACAAGCGATTTTTCATCTCCCACGGGAACTCAACGCAATGGATAACATTGCTTCCTAAGGAGGGAGGATTGATCCAGATGGATATCAGTGGCCACCTATGTATTCCAACTGGATCACATGCAGTTTTCATCATTGGAAGTTATTTCGTATATTTTTGAGTCATAAACTTCTAGGGCTATTTTGAGGCCCTAAACAATATTTCTGTAGATCGCCATAGTCAAACTATAGACAAATCTAGATATTGATGGCATAATGTGTATTCCTCGTATGTACCTTTCCAATGGGCTATCTTGCACCTAAAACAAAGATCGTATGAAAAATTTACAACCCCAGGAAGTTGTTGTACCAACTTACCCCATCGGGGCCCACATGACTTTTGGCACTTCATCTCCAAATTGGGGCCACAAACCTTTCAGCTTTTGATTTTCCAGGGGCTAGGTTTTTGGATGTTTAGGGTTTTTCCATTTATGTTAAAAATTCATTTCAAGCCTCATTGTAATTATCTTCTTGTTAATGAGCGTATCCATCACATCTCTTCTCAGAGATAAGCTGACACCATTCTAGCGAGTCTTTCGCTCTGTAATTTCACAGTTCTATACATTTCACTCATTAATAGAAGTTTTGTGTTATTGTATATATTTGCCTCTTGTTATATATATCTTATATATCTCTATTATATTATTGGATCTCTTGCAATATCTCGATATATTTCTTTATTATATATTCACTCTCATTTCGTGCTCAAAATAATCCAAATCACTTATAGAATAATTTGAATTCTTTGACCTTCTAGGGGCTTCTAGATAACTCATGAGGGTTCTCCCACTTCACATGGCCATAAATATCTAACCATGAGGAGTTACGTGGCATTCCACATATCACTGGAAATGGCATGACGAGCATTATCCATATGGAATAGTCTCACTTGCAAATTCACTAATATTCATTACATTATTCCTCATACAAACACTACACTATTGGGGCTACTAAACCAGACATATAGGATGAATCAACCACTTAACCAATTGGACTTTGAAAAGTGTCTTCCCATGATGGATTTCACCATAAGGGGACTACTTTGGAGTTCATCCATTTTTTAATTCCTATTAATCATGACATGAGATTAATTATACAACTTCCTTTGACATCAACCAATGAAAACACATCACTATGACACCAATTGACATCAACCCTTTGACATAAATTACATCCATGACCACATAATCCAACAATCAATACATCAATGATACAAACACATCACTATGAAAATACTTGACATCAACCCTTTGACATCAATCCTTTGACATCAATGACAACATAGTACAACAAGATACTCAGATTCACCTCCTTTTGCACTAATATGAAAACAACCATTGTAGTTTCTTTCAACTTGATTGCTCATATATGTGGCTAGTAGATTCTTGTTCTTTTCATCCTTCCTGGGATTCTTCAGGTTCAACTATGGATGTAGTTTCCAACACTTTTCCTCAGTGTGCCCATCAATATTTCAATGGTTATAATGGTTGGTAGGATCCTTGCACTGATGTGCAATGGTTTTCGTCTTCTAATCCTTTCCTCCTTCCACTTCTTCTTCCCCTCATTGGAATCTTCCTGGTGCTATTTTTGCTTGGAACTTCTTGGTTTCCCTTTCTTGTGGTCTATGTTTTCCAAATATTTGTCATGTACACATGCCTCGTCCACCGTCCTTGACTTGAAAAGAATCAATTGCTTTGATAGATGGCTATGTATGCCCCCTAGATACTTGACGAGTACATATGGGATATTGGGATAGATACCCAACATGATGTTCATCTTTCTAAACTCAATGGTTTACTCTTGTATGCTTTGCCCTTGCTTTTGCTCAAATTATGACACTAGATCCATTGGTCCTCTACATACCCAATAGGGTAGAATTGGGAATTGATGAGGGTTTTGAAGTCCTCCCACCTAATTACTGGAAAATAACCCTCCAACCTAAGTGTTTATGTATGGATTTCCCACTAGGTTAAAGCATGGCCCTCTAACTTCAGTTTGGAAAATGATGTCTTTTGTTCTTCATCTATATGGTGAACATTGAAATAAACTTATAGTTGTTGTAACCAATGATTCAATTTTAATGTATCAATCTCACCTTGGTATTACTTTATGTCCACTTTTGCTTCCATATTGAATAAGTATTGTGAAGGTTTTATGGTACTGGAACTTGACTGCTCTTTCTCGATTTCTTTCAATGACTCCTTTTCTAGGTCTTTCTTATCCTTTGGTTTCTCGTCTGATCCAATTTATGAGTTCGAGACTCTAACTTGTTCGAACAATATGATATTTCTTGCTAAATCTTCCATGAGGAGTGACATATTGCAAGATATTTCAATGAATTTCTCTTCCAACCTCTCAAATCTCTTCTATGGTGGATCTTGAGAGTTTTTATGAACAGACTCGTCAACCATGGCTAGGGTTTTGCAACTTTATTCTTAAATTGATTCATATATCCCTTCAAATTTCCACAAATACCCCAAGACAACCTACGCTAATACCTATATGATATGCAAAATTTCATGGATATTCCACAAGACAATTCATCACAACAAATCTAATAATCAACAACTTACTCTTCCAGCCTCACAAATCTCTCCTCTGGTGGATCTTTAGAGTTTTTATGAATATACTTGTTATCCATGGATAGGGTTCTACAAATTTCTTCTTAAAATGATTAATATCTCCCTGCAAATTTCCACAAATACCCCAAGAAAACCTACTCTCATACCTCTATGATCTATAAAATGTCGTGGATATTCCACTAGATAGTTCATCACAACAGATCTAATAAAATACTAAATGTTTTTACTGTGAAGGTTGATTAATTTCCTTTAGATCTCAAATCCTCTAATTACTGGTTTTCCACTTAAAATGTATGAAATAGATGAAATGCAAAAAATAGATAACATAATAAATAGTCTCACACATCCACAAATAAACAAAATATATAACCTAGGAAACCCAATACGAGAGAAAACCCATCTAGAAGGTGAGGTTGCTCTGCTCTCATTACCTCAAATGAAAGTATAAATACAGAGGAACTCTCTATAGAGTTTCCTTTGACTTGTGGCATGTATGACTACTGCAGAATCTATTCTCCTCTATTATTCTCTCAAAATACCAATCCTAGGTTCTCTTCTCAACAATGGAACAAATACAATGCTAAAGAATGGAACTCCTTCTCCTCCTAGCAGATCGATATTTAACATCGCCTGATATCCATCTAGGGGTAGGGTTTTGGCTTCCTCAACCCTCAATCGTGATAAGGTTTTGGAACTTTAAGAATTTTCTTGAAATTCCAAATGTGTTTGGCCCCATATGAGTGAGTAATGGGGGACGATGTGGCATCCACTCATATTGTGGTGGTCAACATGGTAGGTCAATTTGCAAGAGGCATAAATTTTACATACGAGCTTCGATAGACATGATTTTTTCACCATTGTAAAGGTATCAATGTGTACAATAACATCAAGGGGTCATAGTTATATATGATAAAGTTCTTTTCCCAAAATATTTTGTTTAATGCCTCAAAATGGCTTTAGAAAGTTTCAAACCCCAATTTTCCAAACTAGGACCTACTGTTAAAATGACCCTGCAAGCTGATTCATCCATTTTTTTTTCAATCCGAAAGCATTGAGATATATGACAAATAATATAATGATCCAATCCAGATCAAAGGTTCAAATATGTTTAATAATCTGAAAAATTATCATAACTAATTTCATATTAAGATTTGGGTTTTGAGAAATCAGTTCCCATGTAACTGTGGTAGTGAGGAAACCTAAGAGAATGTTGTTTCAACTTGTATTTTCTAGGAGAAGAGTGATGGGAGGTAGTTATAGAAGAAATTCCTATGAATGGTAGTATGGTTGAGGGATATGAAATACATTCCAAGGATGTCACCATGAAGAGGAGCAGGTCAAGGAGGCTTGAGGAACCTAACACTTGAAGAATTAAAGAATAGAGGAATTTGAGATGATGGAGCCATATAAAATTCAAAATAAAAAATTGTAGAAGATAAGGCAAAGAAGTTGCACAAGATAAAGAACTATATGTACGAGGAAAATAATGAAGTTATCAAAGGGAAAATATTGAATCTACAAGAAGAAGAAGATAGGCAAGAACATAAGGTTGAATGAAGTAAAGAAATCCTAGAAGGTTGCTTCTTAGAAATAATATAGTCACTTAGATAATTTTCTACTAGAGATAGAGGTATTGTAGGTTGTAAGAGAAATTCATGATCGAATAATATGGCAGTTGTGGTGGAAGTTATCCATGATTGTTATCTTGAGATGCAAGAATAGTCACTTGAAATGAGTCTGGAGTGTGTGGGTTTTATTTGTCACATGAATGTTGGCTAAATGAGGGACATGTTGAAGATGTGACAACAAGAAAATATGAATCGATGTCATGGGTGAGTGGGATTCTTGAGCACAATAGTATGATGTAAGAGAAAATGTAGTTAGAAGGTTTCCTAGATTAGAGATTGGGCTCATAGGTTTTGAGGAACATGTTGGTAGTAGTGTGAGAGTGGAAATGCATTACTATTGAATGGTGGCTAGAGATTTAGAGTGGAACTAAATGAAAAATAAATGAGAATGAATAGAGACATCGAAAATTACAATAGTTGAATATAGAGGCACATGTGGTGTGTGTCATATGTAGCAAAGAAAAGGAGGGAGTGAAGATGGAATTCTTTGTTTTCCATTAATATGTCATTTTCTTGTTTGCAGGAAGAAAGAAATTTATGAATGCAAATGAAATAAAATGTACTTGGATGAGAAAGAGATACGAATATCAGTTGAGGAAGATGCAATAGAAAGATGATGTGCAAGAAAAGGGATTTGTAGAGATTACAACACCTGTAAATAACAAAGGTTTCAAATGATGGATATGTCTGAAGAGAAAGCGTGAGTAGAAGATGATTCCATGAAGATAAGTGATTTGGGAGGAAGCATTAGTGAAGTTTCTAAGTTGAAGATGGATAAACTTACAGTCCTGAAGAAAGAGGAGGGTGATGAAGATGTTGTTGACAAACAATATTACAAATTTGCAGGAGGAAGAATACATGTTGCAAAAGAATGTTAGAAGGGCTGAAGGTTGTTGAATCATAATGTGTTGAGAACCATGTGTGAAGGTGATGCATGGAGAGGAAGGTTATTGAAGGTATTTCTATGATCATTTTAGTTTGTGAACAAAGTGAATATGATGACAAAATAATAGACTAAGTAAGTCTGCATGCGATTGTGGATTGAGTCAAGGGAGGTGTAACATGTGAGCATGTGATTCCATTTTTTGTAGCTTCGAGCATGAATGGTTGGTTGCAATGAAGGCACTTTTTACACTACATGAAAAAGGGTAGTGGAATGTCTCGGTTGGGATGTGACTCAAATCAAGTTGTGAAGATGAGGCATGGATGAGGAGCACCTAAACGGTTCTTATGGTGATGAATAAAGAGAGACAAAGATGGTAGTAGTACCATAAGGTGAGTTGCAATAGAAATGAGATGGAAATTCTATATTTCCATGATAAGAGTATTGTTGTTTTGTTGCAGATAGATATGCAGTAATTTACATGAAGATAAAAACAATGAGTTGAAGAAATAATATGCAACAAGAAGAATATGCCTTGTATTGCTTGCAGAGTTGAATGTTGGTGAAGAAAAGAGTGATGAAAGTTGCATTGGGTATTTAGAGATTTGAATAGTTTACCTTGTAAGCATGAGGGCATGCTTTCTTAATAACCTAGGTAGTATGATGCAAGAGAATCAAAATCATTCTGAGGATTCCAGTGTGAATATTGCTACAGAACCAAAATAAGTTGTTGCAGAACATGACATGCTGCAGAAAGAAATAGTGTTGTTACATACGTGGCAATGTTGTTGTAGAATGTAGCAATGTTTTAGGTTGTGGAAGTGTTGCAAAATGGATGCACTTTTATAAGATTTATAAAAGATAAATGTGAGAGAAAATGCAAAGGCTAAGAGGAAATTTACCTGCACGTGTAGAAGGATGTTCAAAGGATGCATTAAAGGAGTGCATTATTGAGTGGAACTTGGAAGGTCACCTGCATAAGAATAATAGTTGGAAATGGAAGGGTGGAAGTTGAAAAAAAAAAGGGCATGTGAGTACCATTTGGAAGTTGAAGGTGAATAGTTTCCTGAAGATAAAAAATACATCATGAAAATATGAGAAGGGATATAGAAAAAAGAATAGAGTGTGCCTCGAAGAAAAAAAGAGGAGAGATACAAGGTAGTGGTTGAGGTTTCCATGGACTTTGGTGTGACAATACAATGCACTTTTTAACTGTTGGAATAGGGGCAGACCCAAGGTTCAACTCTAACAACGCACCAACAAACCCTAACTATTGACCCTTTCGACAACACCTGCGAAGAAGATGCAGTTTCACCCTGTTGGCGGGCGAAATTGATCGTCTGTCAACTGAGAGAGTGGAATCGGTCCGGGGTTGTCTAAATAACCCAAGCCGTTTGGAATGGACCACCCTGACGGGTTTAGCGGCTCCGTTAGCCGATCTAAGGTCCTAGGAAAACCAAAGATAAAACTAATCTAAATAAAACTAAACAAACTAAATTAAAACTAAATAAAACAAATTAACTAAAACTAAATACAAGAGACTAAACTAACTAACAATAAATAAAACACACTATTACTAACTAACAATAAAACAAACTAATACACTAATCTAATTAAAAATAACTATTAAACAAACTAACTAATCTACTATTTACTGATCTATTAACTAATACTATGCTAATTACTATCAGAAATATAACTTATTTACAAAATATACAATATTCACAAAATACATATTTAAATAAAACCTGGAAAACTCATTATATTCTGCCCTAAGACAGAGAAAGGTATTTCTTTTTTGATTTTATAATTTTATAAACAAGAAATTAAACTTACTGAAATTAAACAATCTAATATACTAACTATACATATATATGACTAAACTTATATCTAAATTAAACTACTAATAAATATACTAACAAACAAGTGACAAACTGACCTGGAAACGCTCCTAATTTGTCCTGTGTATGATGACTTCGAAGCTGGTCGGAGGAAGGAAACTCGCACCGGTTAATCCAGAAGATTCTCGTAAACGATAGACTGCAATGCTCTTTGAGTTGTTTACAGGACAAACAAGACATAAAAAATCATAACAATTATGTGATTTATAAATCTCTGCAATAAGGGAAACCTGTTATGGAAAAACTTATACTTAATAATTCAACTTATGAAGAAGAGAAATCTGCCATTCACAAACTAAATTAAGCAATTGCTATGTTTTTTACACACGTGGAAGAAATCATATATGGATTTTATTGATTAAATTATATCATTTGCAAAAGATTAAGATAGCTAAAGTAGTAATTAACCAAATACAAATTGATATACATAACATGAAACAAAATATTGATATCATGAGAAGCTAAAGCTGTAACAAAACACCAAATTCTGCCTTAGTCTGTATTAAAATTCCATATCCTTGTTCTCCCACGAATGAGGATGATCCTTATTACAAAAATAATAAGTATATATAAGTCTTTCCACAGGGTAAAACCTCCCTGTGGATAATATCAAACTGTTTACATAATCTGGGAAGATATTCCCAAAATCAACTAAACTAGGAAATTAAAATGCAAGTAAAATATCTCAACTATCCTCTAACTGCTCATCAAATCCACTGCAATTTCGAATTCATCTGCAATCGACCAAAAATAACAAGTTAGAAAGATATTTTATTAGCAAAACAATAAAAATCTAATCTTACAGACTTAGCTACAGAATCATCTGATTCTGTAGCTAGTCTAAAATAACATACAGGATCAGAATTGAAATCAAATCAAATCCTTTGAAAGAACCAAATTCAATTATCTTCCAATGATCATTTAAAACGAATCACTAAAGATTCAAATGATTTTATCTTTCAACATTAAACATAATCAAAAGTGATTCAATCGAAAACAGGGGTGAGAATACTTTGTTTTACTGTTACCATAAAATCGGGTCAAACAGTAACAAGACTGTTTCATATCAATTGAAATCGATAATGAGTCATATCGTATGTGATATGATCTAATCCAACACAACCATTTTCTACTCATTATAGCTATAATGATATAGCAAGAGATTCATATCGATTAATCGAATACATAGAAAGAAAGTCTGTTTCGATTATGTGTGAACGAAATCATACGTAACAGCAACAACCCAACCAAAATTGTGATAAATTTCTTGCACAGTCAACAGACAGGATCGACTAATTGTGATCGCAATATTAATAGAATCAACAGAAGTGATAATTGTAAGCTGGGCAAACAATCGAAACAAATCACGATAGAAACAAATCGTGAATTCAATCTCGTTTACAAATCAAACTCAAATAGAGTATCTATTGTAATAATAATCCAACTGATAACATGGTGGAACTAACAACAAACCAATGCAAATTAACCGGCTGGGTTTTTAGCATAGTCGTTATGAATTGAATCCATTCACGATTTGGATGCATATTAAGAGAATCATATTGAAAATAATCCGAATTGTATTCTTGTTGGTCGAAAGTCATATGGGACATAAAACCGTAACAATTAACCATATCAAAATTATTGCCAATCAGAGCGTATACATTATAACGAAATCCAAACGAAATATGATTATGTTCAAAATTGAATATGAGAAACAACTCCTGTCTAGAATAGATACAAATGACTTCAATTGACAGCAGAGCATCCAATTTAACTAAATCAAATCCACACCAAGATCAATCAAATCGATGAAAATCCAATAAAAACTAAACTGGGAAAACGAACTTCCATTTAGTCAAAGCATAGCTATGTATAGAATGCATACAATGTGACAGAGCCAATCAATGCTGTAAACAAAGCTATCCAAAACCGAATTCGAATTCGTTATATAAACAAGTGATAAAACATACCTGTGTGAGGCTGCTCAAATTATGCCAACTTAGAATTCACGACAGCTGTAGCTGATTCCACATTTTTAAACAAGATGGAGCCTATCATCCTTTGTTTTTTATCAGTGGCTTGTAGCTTAACCTTTTGACTGGTAAGTAGTGCAACCTGGTCCTCAAAAGAGTGAATTATGGACTGTAGAATTGGAACATCAAGATAATATCTCTCTAACCATGAGCTGCATTGATCACATGGTGGCACTGTAGGTTTTGACAAAGCAGGAGAGGGTTTGGATGAATGACTGGGGGCTTCACAAGGCAACTTAATGCTTGGGTAGTTAGGGTCATTCTGTAGGCAGGAGGGTAGCTTTGACACAAAGTCATGCGAGGGTTCGACACACAAACCTTCCGAATAGGGGTACTCACTAGCCAAGAAACGCTCCACTTCTGAATCAGAGTCCTCACTCAACACGATAGGGTTTGGATCGACAGGAGGTTTTGGCTTATTTCTCGCCATTCGTTAAATCAAACGAGCATTCTTTTTGCCTTTGGTGTTTACAGTGGGTTTGGCTTTCGGATTTTTTCTCATAGTCTCAACGTTCTTATTCATAGTATGGGGTAGGTCGGTAGGTGAGTCAGCCAAGGGTTTAGGTAGCAAGATGCTGTAGGGTACTGGGGGTACAGACTTGCCCTCGCTCACCATAGATTTGTCAATCTTTGGAGACTTCGAATCCTCAAAATCATTCCAAGCAAGGAAATTGCTCCAACAATCTCTGCATAGACTCAAATGACCGACCACAATAATCTTAACCAGCCCATAATGAAAAAGGCTACTATCAGCCTGGTTCCTTTTGTACTTCTTTGACATTTTAAATAGGCTTCTATGTAAATAATAGGGCATATTGAGATGATAACCCATAAAAACCATAAGCAAATGAAGGTGGTGTAAGAAAACAAACCCGTACCGACCTTCACAGGTGATAAATTGTTTGATTATCATCAATAAATCATGCCAACGCTGTTTAAGCATGGTCACTGGAAAACCTTTATCATAGGAGATAAATTTACGCGACTGGAAGAGCAGTGTCCAAGGGACCTCCTCTACTTTGCAATTCTTAGACCATCGTTGTCCAGTGGTAGGCAAACCAGTAGCAAGACTGATAAACTGCTCGTCAATTTCCAATTGAACATCACCGACCTTGGATCAACAACCATCAAAGGTCATGGCGAATTGTCGAGCTACGCAGAGGTTAAAACCCTCAAATTTTTTTATAAACGGAAGCCACCCATTTTCCTCAAGGTCGCTGCGGGCACTATCGAACATCAACAGAGCCTGGCTCCCATTGGGTTCAACCCTCACAACTGGGGCCATGGTGTAAGCACATGGTAAGGGTTTGATTCGAATACACCAACGCACAGGAGCAGATTTATGCGGTCTAACAACAATGAACGATCAAAGAGGAAACATTAATGCGCACATGCGAGGGTGGTGGAGTTATTCACTGCCATGCACAATAGTTATGGTAAGGTACAACCGCCAAGTTTAACCTCTGTTCAAACAATCATAGCATAGTTCAAAACGAAAAATCCAATGGTGAGTGTTATGCCAATGTGCCAACACAACTATAGTTTTTAAACCATGAATATTCAATGTGTAACCAACCCCAAATGTTAACCACGCGCCATTGGATAAATGTTTAATCAAATGTTTTAAACCATTGGGTCAATCGATACTCATAAAATTTACAAGCCAAGAGCCATAAAAAGATTATCATAAATATCATATCGTATATAAAAACAAAAATGAATCATGACCCCTATGCAATTCAATGACTAGGCAATTCATAGCAATATAAATCTCAATGCCTCACAAGTTTAATAAAATTCAGTTATGCAATCAATATAAGAATGTCCAAATAGGCATAGTTCGAAAATCCTTTCAGCCACATAATGATAAACCAAAGGTAAGTGCCATTCAAAATATCAATAAAAAGATCATGACAATTCAAATAACGATGGAGGAGTTTTCACGCTTACAGTCGTGAAAACTTAATGGAAACAAATTTGCAAGTGTCGCAAGAAATGAAAATATCATCTATTTGAAAAATGTGACAACAATTTCAAGTTCGGAAGACATAGGTGTAGGCAGTTTATAGGTCAATAGAAAAAATTGGATTGGCTGCCAACAATGGCGACACACTGGTAGAAGCAGTTATCTCTGTCAAAAGAAATAAATTCAGATTAGGACAACAAAGAAAATTTCAACTCAAAAACAACAACCAAAAAATCGTACAAACATCATCATTTACCATCTTTTCCAGCAGTGTTTTAAAAGATGAAAACCAATAACAGTCTTAAGATCAACAAATCACGATATTAAAGATAAAATATTCAATACTGTTGGCATGGCCACTGCTGCCAGCAGGCGTTCATAGCCTCGACAGGGTTTCCATTTAACCCACTCTGACATCTGTATCCTGTCAAGAAGTTCTAGATCAGAATAAAGGACATTAAAGAGGTTTCTCATATTTTTTTACAGATTTTCATGTACCCGACATTGCTTCGTTGCCAGCAGGCCTGTTCAGTACCCCGACGAAGTTGTCTTGGCGCCATGCATGCATTTACCCGCTGCGAACGGACCTGTTCAGTATCCCGGCGGGTTTACAAGCACTTCCCACAACTCTTATTAATAATTTTATTTTGTTTTTCTTTTGTAGATATATAGCTGAGCGGGGTGACACTAATAATCTCGATATTTTAACATATTTTTTAGACCTCATCAGAATTTTTTAACACTGTCCTTTTTTTCAGCTCCAGAAATGTTTTATTTATAGAAACAACTTCCTACGACAGGGAGACATCTTTTGAGTCATTCCTTTACGGAAAAGGGACAGCGTAAAAAGATAATAGATGATCATGACAAACTTTGCTCAGAGATTGAAATCAGTAAACTTCTTTCAAACACGAATTTTTTTTCAAAGTAAATATCAATTTAAAAATACATCACTGATGTTCGTACAAACTTTCAGAAGTTATTTCAGCGAAGAAATTTTTCTATGGTCTTTGTCTGAATGGCTCAGTGCACAGGTAAGCGTATTTTTCAAAAAAAAAAAAAACACAAAAAACTGATCAATCAAAATCAAAACAGAAAGCAAACAAAAATGCAAACAAAAATGAAATATTTACATAATATACAAGGGTGGTTATCAAGAAAAGTATCTTTTCAGGGCTTGGCCATTCACCGGATAGGTGTCAAGCTGCCCTTCAAGATTCTGCAATCGAAAGGAACTAGGATCCAACTTTTCAGCAATTAAAAATGGCCCAAGCCACAAGTTTTGAAACTTGGTGTGCTCACCCTTTCCTTCGTGTGGTTTGTCCCACTTCAAGACGAGATCGCTTACTTCAAAATTTCTACCAGAAGCAGAATTAGAATCGAACCATCTTTTAATCAATTTTTTATGTTAATCTAATTTACGCTTAGCTTGGGTTCTTACTTCTTCCAACTTCATCAAAGCGTTAATGCGGCTTTCTAAAGGGGGACAATCTTCTTCTTGGAATTTTTGTGACAATTGAAGCGAAGGAAGAAGAATGTGAGGCGGCAGAATTGCTTCTCTGCCATAAACAAGAAAAAAGGGGGAGTTACCTATAGCGGCTTTGGGTGTTACCCTATCATCCCACAATGCGTTCAGTAGTGCATTGTGCCAATTCTTGTGATTTTCAGCCACGATTCTCTTGATAATTTTGATCAAGTTCTTGTTTGTTGATTCTTCTAAGCCGTTGCCCTGGGGGTAGTAACTAGAAGAATACTTCATCTTTATTCCTTTCTCCAAAGTGAACTCACTCATCTCAAAAGAAGAAAAGTATGAAGCATTATCAAAGACTAGACAATCAGGGATACCGAAACGAGTGATGATATTCGAGTTTAGAAAAGTAATCACCTGACTTGTGTTAACAGTTCTTAGCGTAGTAGCTTCGAACCATCGTGTAAAGTAATCAGTGACTGTCACAATGTAATTGTGATGTTGTGAGGATGGAGGTTTAATAGGACCTATGATATCAAGGCCCCATTGCTGGAAAGGAGAATCAACTGAGACGGGTTGCAAGGGAAAGGCTAGTTTTTGCAACCGCCCTGATGCTTTCTGACAGATAATACATTTACGACACAAGGCATGGGCATCCATAAAACGTGTGGGCCAGTAGTAACCGTCTCTTAAAACCTTATGAGAACTAGTGTCGCCACCGAAGTGACCACCAACTTCTCCTGCATGCAACTCAAGAAAGACTTTTTATGCTTCTTCTTTTTCAAGACAACGCATCAGTACGCTGTCAAAACTTTGACGAAACAGTATACCGTTAACTAGATGAAAGGAGGCGGACTTTAGTCTCAATGCTCTTCTTTTGGAGGGGTCAAGGTGACGGGGTGCTGATCCATGTTCAAGAAAAAATATAATATCGTCGTACCAAGGACTTACGAGGTTTTGTGCGCAACAAATCAAACTTTGATCGCGTTGTTCTAGGTTTGACGTATCACTATCTTCTTGTTGTCCTATTTCTGAATCAACAACCAACTTACACAATCCTTGGCCTCTCACGATCTGTGCTGGGGTGATCTCTAAGTCATACTCCTGCAAGGAGGTGACCCAGTTGGCTCTCTTCTCTCCTAACTCCTTCTGCACTAACAAGTTCCTTACGGCAGGGTAGGGGACAATGACCTTCGTCCTTGACTTCAAAAGATAGGACCGAAAATGCTTAACTGCTTTGAAAATAGCGTAGGCTTGTCAATCGACCGTTGGGTAATTAAGTTCATCACCCTTGAAAGAATAGCTCATAAAGGTGATAGGTACTTCGTTGTTCTCAGAATTCTTCTGAGTTAGGACTGCGGCATAGGAACGATCAGAGGCAAAAGTATAGAGTGTAAAATCTTGAGAGAAGTTAGGGCTCATGAGAGACAGAGAGTCTATTATGGACTTCTTTATGGCATTAAAATATTGATTTTCTGTGGGTCCCTAGGGATATTGGGTGTCTTTCTTAATCAGGTTCTGTAGAGGCCTGACCATTTCGAAGAAACTGGGGACAAATCTTCTCACGAAATTAATCTGGCTTAGGAAAGACTGCATGGATTTTTTGGATGTAGGTGGGGGAAGTTTAGTGATGACTTGAGTCCTCTCGAGGTCAATAATCATCCCATCACTAGACACAATGAATCCTAGTAATTTACCCTGTTCTACTGCAAAGATGGACTTCTTGGGATTTAAGGAGATGCCGTATTTACGACATCATAGTAGAACTGCTCGTAAGTGAGCTAGACGATCGTCTTTGTTTTTAGAATAAATAGTCACATCATCTAAGTAAACTACGATGAAGTGATTGATTAAGACTCGAAAATAAATGTCCATTGCTCTCTGAAAGGTAGCACCAACATTAATCAATCCAAAGGGCATTTTGCGATAAGCATAAGTGCCCCACGGGGTACGGAAGGTAGTTTTGAGTTGGTCTGGCGGAGGCATCAAGACTTGGTTGTATCCAGAGAAACCATCCAGTAAGGATAGCCTCTTAGAATGAGATACTTGTTGAAGGATTTGTTCCATGGGCGGGATAGGATAATTGTCTTTGTCAGACACTTTGTTGAGGTTTCGGAAATCGACGCAAAGTCGAATTTCCCCGTTTTTCTTCCGAACTGGGACAAGGTTGGATACCCATTGAGTGTGTCTAACAGGAAAAATTATTTTAGCACTTAGGAGTTTATTCAATTCTTTTTGAACGGTCGGTTCAACTTTAGGATGCATCTTCCTTAGTTTCTGTTGGAAGGGTAAGGTTTGGGGCTTCATCGGGATGTCATGCTGTATAATATTAGGATCAAACATTTTAAGATCATCGCAAGTCCATTCAAAGACATCCTTGAATTCTTTGAATAATTTAACAAAAGCAACTTTTTCTCGTTTAGAGCATCCCAAGCCTAGATTGATACACTGAGGATTTTCACTAGTCCCTAAATTGACTTTTTCATAAGACAACGAGGAACTATTAATTTTACAATTGACCGTCTTTTTAAATTTATCTTCAAAATCATAAAACTTTTCTAATCTAACAACAGATTTGGGTATGTAATTTACCATGTCTGATAGTGCTTCAGGAGATTTCGGATTAGGTATTATCGTAAAGTCGTGCAAATTGTCATCGTGCGTGCGTTCATCTATCACTGTGCCTTGAAAAGTTTCTTCCATGTGCAGAAAGTTAATGATTTTTTGATCATTGTCAAATACTCTCCAGTTTGTGATATTGTCAAGAACAGATGGTCGAAACAATAGCTCCACGGAGAATGTGTTTGGGGATAAGCCTTCTGCAGGAAAAAGTTTAGAGGCTACATTAGCTAGTAAATCTGCTTCAGCATTATTTAGTCTAGGAATGGAATTTATATTGAAAGAAGAAAATTTGTTCATTAAACTCCATACCTCAGACTGGTAACTTTTGAGATGCGGGGAAAGACAGTGTATAGAATCTCTTACCTGTCTAACCACTATTTCAGAGTCGCCAAATAAAACCAGATTTTGAATGTTCATGTCCAAGGCTTTTCTGAGACCTTGCAGTAAAGCCTCATATTCTGCGGTATTGTTAGTACATTCAAATTCTAGTCTACAAGACATTAATGTCTTGTTACCTGCCAGATCGATAATGATGCAGCCTGCACCAGCTCCTTCTTTAGACTTAGAACCGTCAAAATATAGAGACCAAATTTGAATTCCATCGGGCTCATGGGACTGGTGCATAGAAGCTGTTGGTTGCACATATGCTATGATCTCGGACTGCTGTTCTGGATTGTTGATAGGTGAAACTTCAGCCATGAAATTTCCGAAGAAGGTGTCCATCCCTTGGACTTCAGGTGAATCAGTAGGAGGTGTGTATGGTTCATTTGGGTCGTTCAAATCTGTGACCGTGAACTTAAAGTAACGCTCACGATTCACCCTGATCTTATTGGGCTTACCATTTTCTGGAAGCCATAAGTGAGACCAGTCCGTCGTGAAGTAACCATGTAGCTACTCCGACCAGTCCCTGATCAAAAACAGGCCATACACTTCTGGAATATCCACCACAATTATATCAATAACCTGATGAACCTTTGGGTTAGATGATAATCTAATCAATACATTTTTTAGTTCGCCTATAACTTTAACATCTGTTCGATCAAGTTGTATGATTTTCAAAGTAGATGGTTCTA
>ML792860.1:0-19181 GCA_009831015.1 Picea engelmannii | reverse complement strand
TACCTCCTAGTCTCCTATATATACCAAGGAGACATTTTCATTTTGAATCATCTTGTACTTGAACATTTAAGTGGGGTAAAAGGAGGTTGCCCCCTCGAAGAGGCTTATTATCCGAAATTATCTCTTTTTCAAGGCATTGAGTATTTTTTCTGAAGTTTTTCTATGCTATATTGATATTTGGTTCTTAACATTGCGTTGAAGGTAAGCCCAGTACCCATCGGTTTATATGTCATGGCTGGTTTTAAAGAGGTCAAATGGGCACAAACTCAATGATAATAATGTTCTAACTTATAAATCTGGACTAGCATGCACAAGAATTTGAGGTCTGGAATCAACTTTAGTCAGTAAGTTGGAGTAAGGGTGAATAGAGGGAAGACTTTGGTGAGGAGAGTGTAGAGGTCTACCATGGAGTGACAGATTTGCTGACGCATGGTAGTCTAGATTCAGATGGACGAGATCTACTTTGGGACTTCAACGCTTTTCATAGCACTATACTTCATGCAATTATGAAACTCTAAATACCCGGGGGCTGCCAATTTGATCCTCATAGGGGATCTCCACCATCGCAAAATTGATCCCGACTGTTTGTATTTTAAGCCCAAAATGAGATGCTCTTCATGTTGCATTCAAACGCTTCCTGTGTAGGCCACGAACTTGGACAAACTGTTTCCCTTGACAACTATATGTGATAACAAATCCCACAAAGTCAATGGTTCAATTCTCGAATACTTGTAATGTTAATTGTGGTGCCAAAGGCATCTCATCCCTTCTAGAAGGCTTTCCTACTCTTTGACATACATCGCAGGATCTGTAGTATTCCTTTGCATCCTTATGTAGAGAAGGCCACTAGAGGCCAGTTCTGAGAACCTTTTGCGCTGTTGATTTCCCTTCATAATGTCCTCTTGCGATTCCTTCATGTGCTTCTTCCAGAATCAATGGTCTTTCTTCCTCCATAACACATCTCCTCAAGATCTAATCTAGTCCCATCTTATACAACTTGCCATCTATAAGTTGAAAGTTGGATGCACAGACTACTAACTATTTCTTCTGAATGACTGTGTACTCACGAGGTGCCATTCCTGTGGAAAGGAACTGAACTATCTTAACGAAGTTATCATCTACCTTTCTGATGGCCAAAAATTGTGCATCTCAAAGTGTATCCTCCAGACTAGTAGGTTCCTCCCCATGTTCCAACCTGGATAAGTGATCAGGTCCTTTATTCATTCTTCCTGGCTTAACCACAATCTCAAAGTCATATTCCTGGAATAGTAGTAACCATTTTCATATTCTTCCCCCCAACACTGGCTTGTTGACTAAATACTTTAATGGAGAATGATCAGTGAACATCTTAAAATGTCCTCCCAGAAAATAGTGTCTAAACTTTTGCAGTGCATATACCATAGAAAATCCTTCTCTTTCAGTCGTAGTATAGTTCCTTTTAGTTGTAGAAAGATTCCTACTAGAAAAGGCTATAGGGTGGTTTATGTCTCCTACACCCGGCTATGCTAAAAATTCTCCTAATGCAATGGACAAAGCATTGACATGAACACTGAACTCCTTACTCCAATCTGGAAAAGCCAAGATTGGCCCAGTGACCATTTTTTGCTTTAGTGTGTCGAAGCTCTATTGGCATTCTTCTGTCCATTGGAACTTACTGCCTTTCTTTAATAGATTCTCCATAGGTGTTTTTATCTGTCCATATCCCTTAATAAACTTCATATAGTATCCAGTGTTCCCCAATGCAGTGCACAACTTTTTGACTGAAGTAGGGGGAGGTAGATCAACAATGATGGAAATATTTGAAGGATCCACCAACAACCCCTGCTCACACACAATGTGCCCAAGAAACACTCCAAAGGGTGAAAATAAAATACACTTTTTCAAATTCAGGGCAATTTGACATTGCGTGCATTTATCTAACATCAATCTTAAACATTCAATGTGGTATTTCAGTAGGATAAATACAGTCCAATCATAAAAATATGCTTCCAAGAACTTGTGTAAGAAGTCCTTAAATGCTTCGACCACCACCCTACAAAATATGGCCGGTGCATTCTTCAACCCAAAAGGCATCACAGTATATTGGAAAGACCCCCATTATGTTGCAAATGTGGTCTAGTGTCGATCTTCCTTAGGAATTATGATCTGGTGATAACCTAAGAAGCCATCTGTAAATGAATAGAGCTCCTATCCACCTAAATTGTCTATAAATTCATCAATAAAGGGTGTAGGGAAGGGGTCCTGTAGGCATGCATCATTCAACTTCCATAGATCTACACAAATTCTGATTTCCCTTGACTTCTTATCCTAGACCACCATATAGGTCTAATCCATTCAGATTCCTCAATAGGTTATATGATTCCAGCTTCCAACATTCTATCCAATTCAATCTTAACTTTCTTCTTGTATTTTGGATTCAGTCTGTAAGGTCTCTGCTTGATGGGTCTTGCATCTGGTCTCAAAGGGATCTTCATTTCTCCCATGGGCCCTTTAATGTCATTCATGTCTATGAAGTTGATTGGAAACAAGTCCTAATATTCATGTAATAGCTCTATGATCTTTCTAATAGTAGCATCATCCCAATAGTCTCCCACATTTGCTAATTTAGGTGTTTCCTCTGTTCCAATATTAACCTTATTAATTTTAATGGGTTGTCCAACAAAGGGTAATTCAATCCATTGTCCTTATATGTCTCTGTATCCTTCAGTTTCTGCAATGTTTACATCTCTAGGGTCATCATCCTCATCAACATTAATATTGTAGCAATCATGTAATTACTGAAGAGGCGTAGTCCATTCATCTCCTTCATGGGAAAAAGGGAGGTTAGGTGTCTCTTCAAAGACCTTTTGCCTCACAATTTGTAAAGCCTGATCTATTGTAGGGTACCGACTCTCGAATAAAAATGTAGTTATAAAGTTCTGATTCATTCCATACCAGTCTGTAGTGATGAGGCGCAGTTCTTCTTGAAGATACCAGTTGATAGGTGTAGTATCCAAGGTGTTAATGAACTTATGCACCCATTTTATTTAGGAATGTTTGGTCCTTTGGAAAAATCTGGCCTGTGTATCGAACTTCACATCCTTCTTCTTGGTCTGAAAAGCGCACTGTCAATAATGTGTGACATTGTACCCACTCTGCAATGTTCCTCTTGTGTGATTCCCACCATCTAGTTGGTGTGTCTTTCAAGGCTTCATCCAGTGCCAACATCCTCTGTTGTACTGGGACAATTTCTTCAAATTCATCTAGAAATGTCTCTAAATGATTTAAACCATCAAGTGTTGGAATATTACTTACTTCTGTGCCAATCCGGGGAACTTCTCTGGTCAATTTGCCACATCACTGTGTGGAGACTTCATACATTTTGTTATGCCAGTTTTCCAATGCTTCTTCTGAATCTGATGAGCATGCACTTTCATTTCACCAGCTGATATTTCCATATGATGTAGGATTAATGTAATCGTGTTGTCTTGCTGTCAATTTTTAGATGTTCTCTAGGTCATATGCACGATATTCTTCCCTGATAGGTTCTATGTATCTGTGACCTTCATCTGGTTCCAGAGGTGGAATTAATTTAAGTCCATTACCCTCAAATGCCATTCTTCTCTTCTTTAGGTCAACAATAATTGAATTGTTAAAAGGCCAATCAATTCCTAAAAACACAGGATAAGGATTCTTTTTCTGGGCTTCAACGAAGTCCTTTTCTTGTTCTTCTATCCACTTCTGAATTTTTTTCTTTGATGGAAACCACCTTGACATTCCCTCAAAAAGATCTCGGTCCCGACAACGGAACCATTTGTTGGCACAGGGGCAGACCCAGGGTTCAACTCTAATAGCGCATCAACAAACCCTAACTATTGGCCCTTTCAAAAACACCTGTGAATAATATTTATCTATATGGATATCGGTGGCCACCCACCTTTTCCAACTGGCTCAAAACAATTTTCTGACAATTTTGGCAATTTACTACTTTTAGCAGTTTTAACTTTCGGGGCCATTTTGAGGGCCTAAATGAAGGTTTTTTGGGATCAAGAATCTCAATGATAACCAAAGGCATGATTGAGCCCCAAAAATTAATCTCCTCTATGATACCTTTCCAACAGGCTATCACACGCCTAAAACAAAGATCGTATGCAAAAGTTACGACCCCGGGAAGTTGATGTACTAACTTACCCAAACGGGGCCCACATGACTTTGGGCGCTTCATCTCCTAGGGTTAGGTTTTTGGATGTCTAGGGTTTTTGGAATTCTTGTTTATTGTGAAAAGGAATTCAGAGAATTATTGTAATCTTCTTCTTGCGAATGTGCGCAACCGTCACATCTCTTCTCAGAGATAAGCCACCACCATTCCAACAAGCTTGTTTTCGCTACATTTTACAGTTTCAGCTTATTTCATTATTGAATAGAAAACCAGTTTTACTGTATCTCTGTTATTTTGTGTTAAGAACCTGTTAATAATCTCTATTCATTTCATTCTACTCATAAAATCTGGATCAGTGGTATCAGAGCGGTCTTCTCCTTGTCATTTTAATGCATGTCCCCAACGAGGTCGGAGTACAAAGAGTTGGGTCTCAAGATTGTTTCTCTTGAGTACAGAAGCTCTTGCATGCTCAAGTGAACTCTCATGGCAGGAGAAAATAAATATGATAGGAAAAGATATCCTTTCAAACTGTTGATTGAGTAATCCCTCATGCAACAAAGGAATGAGATGATGGATAGTTTCGCGCAAATCCTTCGGCGGCTATCAACAGGCGACACATCTTCTTTGAATGGAGGTGCCGCCCCTTCAAGGTACAAATAAACTTCAATATTCCTATATTTAAAGGTCATATAGACACAGATAATGTAGAGAAGTGGTTGAATCTACTAGAAGGGTATTTTTTTATCCATAACTTTTCGAATAAAGAAAATATTACTTTTGCGCTCCTCAAAGTCGTTCCCCATGTCAAAGATTGGTGGGAAACTTTCTGGGAGAAAAAGGAAATAGAGGAAACCTCATTATTTTCAGTCATGACCACCTGGGAATCCTTCATGGATGCTATTAAGGAACAATACTACCCTGTCGGAAGTTATGACGACCTGTATACCAAATGGACCACACTGTGGCAAGAAAGAGACCAAGCAGTGCCATATTTCACAAATATCTTCCATACCTTGCGCACCAAACTGGGTATCAAATATTCAGAACAACATCTAGTGCTCAAGTATTGCGGTTCTCTGCATAGATACATCCATACCGAAATGGAATTTCTGGACATCTCATCCTTGGGCACGGCCTACCGATATGCCGCCAAAATCAAGTAGAAGCTCAAACAAAAGATGCAGCAATTTGGGCCTGGGAACCCCGCACAAAAAAATCCAAGAAAGGGTGGCCCCAACCCACAGAACAAAGGAAAGAGAAAATATGCATAGTATCAGGACAACCAGTCCAAGCCGCAAGCAAAGAAGGAGACCGGAAATACAAAGAAAGATACCGGGAAGTGGTGTGACTTCCATAAGAGCCCTTGGCATAACACTGCTGATTGCCGCTCAAAGCAGTCGCTCGTGGCCGAAGTGAAAGCCTCTGAATCAGATGCAGATTCTGACTCTAAGACAGAACTAGAAAGGGGAAGACGAATCATTGATGCGGAACCCAGTGCCAC
Organism: Picea engelmannii; assembly: GCA_009831015.1. Lineage (NCBI taxonomy): Eukaryota > Viridiplantae > Streptophyta > Pinopsida > Pinales > Pinaceae > Picea > Picea engelmannii. The sequence goes on along the minus strand of ML792860.1, from coordinate 13,542 downwards.
TGTTTCTACCACTAAGCTCCATCTTGGTGAGCTAGGCGAGCCAAAAGAAGGAGAGCGCCTCTTCCATTCATAGATGTGGGTAAAAGTCACCCCATTGCACTTCATCATTGATAGTGGTAGCCAGAATAACCTCTTCTTAGCAGAGGTCGTCAAGAGGCCGACCCTACCAAAAACACCACACCCATAACCCTACACCATTGGATGGCTCCGCCAAGGAAGCGATCTATGTGTCTGCCAATAGTGTCGACTATCGTATGACATCAAGCCCTTCAAAGATGAGGTATTGTGTGATGTTGCTCCTCTCAAAGTTTGTGATGTCCTTTTGGACCAACCTTATTTATGGAAACGTCATGCTAGATATGTGTCCATTCCTCGTAGTGTTATTATTACTTTGAATAGGAAATTGTACAGGATACCCGAGGCAATACCACCTAGTGCTATTTCCTTGATCTCTGCTAAGCAATGCAAGAAGGTCATCTCTGAGACGGGGAATTTGGTCTTCTTCATGATTTGCTCTCAGAATAAGTGAAAGATCATAGCCACATCCAGGGTATTTGTGGCCGACCTATCCAGATAGCAGAAGCAAGTAGATAAGGTCGTGGAAGAATACTCAAATATCTTCTCATCACCTACAAGGGTACCTCTGCACTACCAGGTCAAGCACCCCATCGATATGACCCCCGACGCACTGCTGCCCAATGGGCCAGTCTATCGTTGCTCTTTGTTAGAGAATGAGGAGATCAAGCAACATATCCAATAACTTCTCCACAAGGGGCACATCCTTCCCAGCTCATCACATTGCGGGATCCCAATCGTGCTGGTTCAGAAGAAAGACAGAACCTAGTGACTCTGTATTGATTACCGGGCTCTAAATAAAATCACAGTAAAAAACCGGTACCCGATTCCCTGAATCGACGAACTCCTTAATCAACTCATAGGGGACAAATACTTTAATAATATTGACTTAAAGTCTAGCTACCACCAAGTCCCGTTAGAACAAACAAATGTATGGAAGACCGCCTTCAAGTCAAAGGAAGGCCTTTTTGAATGGTTGGTCATGCCCTTTGGTTTGACAAATTCTCCAGCCACTTTCATGAGGATAATGGATGATATCATGCAACCATTCACCAATACTTTTGTAGTGGTGTATCTGGATGACATTCTAGTTTACAACAAGACTTGGGATGAACACTTGCAACATAATCAATAAGTTCTGCACACCTTGCGGCAGCACAAGCTATACTCCAACTTGGAAAAATGCTTCTTCGGCATGGACAGGGTCCATTACCTGGGCTGCATAATTGATCAGAATGGCATACATGTGGATCTAGACAAGATCCAATTCATCTGTGACTAGCCAGCCCCAACAACACTCTCTGAGCTTCAGAGCTTCTTGGGCCTTCGACATCGAAAAGACAGTGCCGATGGAAGGACACTTTGGCGTCGAAAAGACAGTTTCGATGCTACATAAAAATTTCTATTGGCTAAAACTTCGACAGGAGGTCAACAATTATATCAGGTCCTACACTGCCTGCGCTATTGCCAAACCGACCACCAAGAAACAGGGCCTGTACACCCCTCTTCCTACTCCTGACAGGCCATGGGAATCCATCTCAGTGGACTACATGCAGGGATGATTTTAAGGATGGAAATTTATTTTAAAATGTAGAAACCTTGGTGAATCTTACTAATCCTTCATAGGCCAACTATATATGTTTGGCGATATTTTTGTAAAAATATTCAAATTTCTAAGGATTTTATATAGTTTTTATAAAATTTTGGCAATTTTTAAGGGAAATTAATTTTTTCCTATAGAATTTGGGTGAATCATTTTTAAAATAACGAATCTCGTTTTTGGAAAAACCATGGAAAATTATCCCATGAGAGAAATTTAGCCCCTAAAATCATCCCTGACTACATGTCGAGCCTCCCATCCACCAAGCGGGGAAATGACTGTGTTTTGTGGTTGTTGATCACTTTTCTAAGATGGCGATTCTAGTTGCCTGTAAGAAGAGAATCACAGCAGAGGCCACTGCCAAACTCTTCTTTGAACGAGTCTTGGTACGTTTTGGAATCCCACAAACCATTGTCTCGGATCGGGATAGTCGATTTCTCAACATATTCTGGTCAAGCCTCTGGTCACTGATGGACACCAAGCTCACCAAATCCACGGCCTTCCACCCCCAGACAGATGGCCAAAACGAGGTTGTAAATTGAATGATTATGCATATCCTTCACATGTATAATTCAAAGTACCCTCACACATGAGATGAGAGCCTTCCCTATGTCCAACATATCTACAACCGAGTCCTGCATAGCTCAACCAACCACAACCCCTTTCAGGTGGGGTTGGGATTCCAACCATTGGGTCCCATAGATGTTGCACTTCCCCTTACAGTCACCTCGACTGACTCATATCCTACTCCAACTTAAGCTGAAAAAGACACTCGGTCACATCCTCCAACAGGTTTAGGATATCCTACATAAGTGTAATGACAATTACAAACAACATCATGATCAACATCGAGTGCCACATAAGTTTCAGGTGGGCGACAAAGTTTGGTTGCACTTGCAGAAAGAACACCTTACAAGACCCCATCAGAAGCTTCACCCACTCCGTTATGGTCCATACACTATCACCAAGGCCATGGGGGATAATGCTTTTGGGCTCAATATTCCTCCTTTCCTTGGCTTTCACCTAGTGTTCAACGTGGATCTCCTTCACCCTTATTTCCCACCATTATTGAACACCTCAGAAGTAACAGAAAAAATGACACCAATAGAGCTCAACCCCAAATGCATACAACAGGCATCCAATGATCAGATTGTGGACACACAGATCAAGGGCACTTGACAACAAAGGATCCAACTTTATCAAGTTGTCAAAGAAGGGCAGCTCTTGCACCAAGGCAAGTGGCTCATCCGGGGCCAAATTCAATAGAAATTTCATCATATGATGGGGGACTTAAACACAATGGATACCATTTCTTCTTAAGGAGGGAGGATTGATCCAGATGGATATCGATGGCCACCCACCTTTTCTAACTAGCTCAAAACAGTTTTCTGACAATTTTGGCAATTTACTATTTTTAACAGTTTTAACTTTTGGGGCCATTTTGAGGGCCTAAATGAAGGTTTTTTGGGATAGATCTTCTCAATGATAGCCAAATGTATTATTTATCCCCCAAAATTAATCTCCACAATGATACCTTTCCAACGGTCTATCACACACCTAAAACAGAGATCGTATGCAAACGTTACGACCCCGAGAAGTTGATGTACTAACTTACCCAAACGGGGCCCATGTGACTTTTGGCGCTTCATCTCCTAGGGTTAGGATTTTGGATGTATAGGGTTTTGGGAATTCTTGTTTATTGTAAAAATGTCTTCAGAGCCTCATTTTAATCTTCTTCTTGTGAATGCGCGCAACCGTCACATCTCTTCTCAGAGATAAGCCACCACCATTCCAACAAGCTTGTTTATGCTGCATTTTACAGTTTTAGCTTATTTCGTTATTGAATAGAAAACCAGTTTTACTGTATCTTTGTTATTTTGTGTTAAGAACTTGTTAATAATCTATATTCATTTCATTCAGCTCATAAAATCTAGATCACAGATGCAGTCTCACCCGAAGTAGCAATAGGGGGTTGCAGGACACAAGTGTCTACAACCAGAGGAAATGTAAAGTGAATCCAAAACACAACGCCAACCAATCTAGATATTCTTTACCACTATTATGCTTACTTCACGAATTTATCTCTCTGATCTAACACAAAAATTCAATAACAATATAATAGATGGCAATTAACACATCATCAATCACGCATAACAACAAGATATATGTGGTTCACCCTCTCCCTAGGGCTACATCCACAGAACTGTGTTTCTTGATATATTAGATGAAATCATACAGTTCTATCTACGCACTTAGCTGCAAATCTCTCTCTCTTTCTCTCTTTCTCTTCCCTCCCTACACACCCAGGTGTAGGGTTTAATCTTTGCACCCAGCTGAAGATCTTACAATACAGACTCAATATTGCTCTTAGTAGAAATCAACAATTAAAATCAAGAAACATCGATCAATAGTGAACCAACCCTCCTGACTTTTCTATCCCTTAATTTATACATTACATGACCAAAGTCTAGGTATAAAAACCCTAGATCCAAAACCCTAGGTTCACTTGACCCATGTTTTCAGGGCTTCGCCAACCTGTTCTTCCTTCTTTTCTGCAAGGTGCTTCAAAGCACTCATTGATGGTTTTTCCTACTTGTTGCATTGTCCATGATCCCTCTTCTTTGCTTCTTTGTATTCCTCGATATTATCTTCCAACAGATAGATTTTCCTTTACTTCACTCCTTCGTTTCTGCTTCTTTAACCATTTCAACCCCTCCTTGGTTTATGTGCCTTCTGTGTAGTTCGTAATTCTCTTTTCTTCCTTAATCTTCACTTCCTTACATTACCAAGGGCCAACAATAACCTAATATGATCTTTACACAATGGAATATTGGTAAAACGAAAAGAATGTTGGTAGCCACAAGATTTCTCGACAAAAAAGGTATTCTAGAGGAGAATAGAATTATATGACTGGCATATATAGAGGTCGTTGATATTCCCAGACATGTAATCTATATATATATGTAATAATAACAAGGAAGATATTTATTTCCCTTTTGTTATGAGTTTAGTTCTAAGATACCTATGTTGAGATATTTGTATGTATTTGGGTATTGTTGTGTAATGCCATGATAATTATGCCTATGACATTGGGAAAAGAGAGTTTGTGTAATGTATGTTGCACTACCTTAACATATGAGATATTTTGAATATTATTGTTGAGATCTCAGTATATAATTCCAGTGTAGATCAGAGTTTGTGTTTGAATATAAATATGAGTGTAGAGCCTAGTAGAACACAAAAGTGTGTCTGCGTCATTGATCCAAAAATCCTTAGACACCACTTATTTATTTACAATATATGCATGCAACATCTAACTTGATTCATAATTAATTTACTGATCGTATTGAGGTGATTTGCATAATTTTGATGATGCGCTTCTTATCCAAAAACTCATAAACTAATGATTAATTTTTGAGAATAGTGAGATGGCATAGCAGAAAATAAAAGAACTCAAATTACATATGTAGATGGCATATATTACTTCATCTTCAAAGTCCCTTTATATAACATGATTGTTCTCCATCATATCTAAATGCCTGATTACATTACAATATGGGCACACAAAAAGTGAATTTAATGGACTCTCTTTAATACCATTACTAAAAACAAGAAAATAAGTTCATCATTGAAATCCTTGCGAAATTTTGAAAAATTTGACTATAAATTCAACCAAATTTCGAACTGGCTCAATTTCACCATCTTCAGCACGCAAAACAATGCACTAAAATCTCAATAATGAAAATTTGGACTAAGACTTTTACAAATAACTTTTGATCATAAAATAGGCCTCAAATTCAAGGCCCTTGTGAAAAATTGTGAAAAATGAGTATAAAGTTGCCTATGTTTGGACAATATACCTCATGGCGCACTTTACAAGACAACCATACTTAGCCTCTTCCTTTGCACAAAAATCGAGACAATTTGTACTTCCTTGGGATCTTTTCCCTACATCAAAATATGTGCCTCAATATTTGTGCAAACTTGGGAATGTGTGCACATTGGAATGTGTGTCAACATTGACATGTGTGCCCAATATATAGGCTTGGTCGACTAAACCTCCATGCGAGTTTTTGGGAAACTTAATTCTATTTCTAGTGGAATCTCATTAAATTTGGTTCTCATCATGCATTAGTTTAAACCTCAGAATATTACCCCGTAGGTTCTGGTTTCAATCCTCCATATGCGTTGTTTTGTTGGTTTAATATATGGTATATACTTATAACTATATAATGTGTGTGTGTGCGTGTGTGTGTGTGTGATAACAAACCACTGTGCAGAATGTTAGGCCATGGTTATGTGGCATATTATATGACCATAAGCTATGGGTCAAGGGCTTAGGCCCTTGACCCTTTTAAAAATCATTCGAATCATTATACAACTTCAAATAAAACTCGTTCCATAGATGTTACACATTATTTTGGTCACCCTAATGATGACTATACAAGCATGTGTTCAGGCTCTCAAAAAAATATTTTGCATGAGGAAACTGACTAAGCTCTTCCCCTACAAGGGATATTTTTAGAATGACACCGCAGGCTGACAGTGGTACATAGTGCGGAAATCCCTGATTTCCGCAGGCTTCTCTATGCCTAGCTCGCAAGGTTTCTGCAGGCTGTTATATAGGTAGGGTGCGATGACATTTGAAGCTAAGGAAAGGAATAAGTTAACAAAGTTTCTAGAAGGAGACTCTTCTAGAATGTGAGGTGGCGTCCATATGGTTATGATCCTACTGGCCTCTATGATTTGATAGGATCATCCTCATCCTTGTAAACACTTCACCTTCTCCTATATAATGATGGGTTTCTCATGGAAAGGGTTAAGGAATATTGAGCAAAGAATTGTTGAAATAATAGGTTGAAGACTGTGTGAAGGATCTCGTTACAACTGATGCTTGAGGCCTCCATTTGTCCATCAAAATTTTGTGGACCATATTCATACAAATTTGGAGCAAGTGTATGTATGTGTTGGAACAAAGGACCACCGAAAGGGAACTTGCGACATCGAGGCAATTTGGTTGTATCTTCCACTTTTACTTAATATGATACGATGACATGTTTCTTTCCCATAAAATCATTAGCATTTTATTACATGACTCCTTGATCACATGTTTAGGTTTCCATTGAATCTACAATTGTTGTTTTCACTTTGGTTGGTTTGTGTCACTACAGATCTGATTTCACAAGAGCACCGAAGTGAAGCAGGGACAACAGAGATATAAGGAAGTGATATCTAAAGGTATGTCATCCATTCCTTCTTTGGTAGTAAATTAAATGGTAGCAAGTTAGGGAAAGAGTCATGTCCTATCTTGTTTTTTTCTAGATCCAGGTGGATCTAGGGAGATTAGTTTATGTCCGCATTCACTGATTTATACAATAACAAAATTGACGACTCCATTGGGGACCTGTCGGTGCATTCCATGGATTGTAGTGACCATCCGACACACGTCCGAGCCATTTTCCTTCATTGTCAGTTCTATCGTATACGCTTAAACCCACACAAATATGTCTTATGTGTGGAGTCCAGCCAACTTATGGGCTTTATTGTATCACGTCAGGGGATTAATGTAGATCCTTTGAAGGTCGAGGCGATTCTCAATCTCCCTCCTCCTTCTTCACTCTGCCAGCTTCAAAGTTTGCAAGGGAAGGCAAATGTTTTACATTGTTTCATCCCAAACTATGTTGAGTTAACACTCGTATTTACTTGACTGCTGAAGAAAGGTTCTGAGTTCGTATGGGATACCACTGCCAACAAAGCCTTCAAAGCTTTGAAACTGACTTTAACTCGTACCCCACTCCTTTTGCCTCCTGATTATAGTCGATATTATTTCCTTTATCTCGTTGCTTCAGACTCTACCATTTCCATGCCTCTAGTCCAAGAAGATGATTTACACGATGAACATGTCATTTATTATTTGAGTCAGAGTCTCACGAATACTGAAGCTAAATACTTACATGTTGAAAAATTGGCCTTGGCAGTTGTTCAAGTTGTCCAATGTTTCCATCATTATATCCTATTATGCAAGACCACTATAATTTCCAATAGCAAACCTATGCAACACATTCTTACATGCCAATTGCTAGGGAGAAAATACTCCAAATGGATAGTGATTCTCCAGGAGTTTGACTTAGATTTCGAACGCGCTAAATCTAAGAAATTATTGGTGTTTGTCGAACTGATATGTGAACTTCCCTGCACTGAGACAGAAAATGTAGTAGAGGATTCTTTACCTGACGAATCCCTTTTTCTGATCAGGTCGATGACCTTTGGTATGGAGATATCATTATTTATCTCCAGACTCAGACTTTATGGCCCGATCTGTCTAGCACTTACCATTTTCGTATACATTACCAGGCCCGTCAGTATATTATCCTCGCTGACTCTCTTTATCGCCGTGGGGTTGACTCCGTTTTTTGACAATGTCTCACCTCTGATGAGGCTAAGAAAGCATTAAATTACTATCATTCTGGAGCATGTGGTGGTCACATGTCTGGGTATGCTACTGCCCAAAAGATCTTACGAGAAGGGTATTTTTGACCTTCTTTATTCAAAGATTGTATTATTGTTGTCCAAAAACACCATGCTTGTCAAACATACAACAACAAGATATGATCTCATCCCACTCCTTTACACCCTGTAGTTTCCGTTGGACCTTTAAAAAAATGGGGCATTGATTTCATGACATGTAACCCTCACTCGGCCGGCAGGCATGGATACATCATCGTAGTCGTGAATTATTTCACAAAATGGGCCGAGGCGATGCCTACATTTGATAATACCAGAAAAAATGCAACCCTATTCATATTCAATCATATCATCACATGATACAGAATCCTGCAAGATATCGTCACCGATCACGGTAGCCATTTTCGAAATTTCATGATGTCCAAGATTACCGAAAAGTTGGGTCTTCGACATGAAAACTCAACCCCATACTATCCATAGGCCAATGGCCAAGTTGAAGTGATAAACAAGGTTCTCATCACTATGCTTCGACGAATAATAGGAATCTACAAGACAAGTTGGCACACAATGTTGTTTTCAGCATAGTGGGCCTATCAGACATTTGTGAATTCCACCATGGGATTTATGCCTTTTTAGTTGGTGTATGGTATCGAAGTTGTTTTTCCGAATGAATTTGAGATAACGTCGTTGAAGCTAGTCATTGAAATTCTTCCCAACACCTCTATCGAGGAAGAACATCTATTGTATCTGATGTGATTAGACGAAACACGTCGTGATGCCACCCTGGTTATTGAAACCTAGAAGAAACACGTAAAATCCCAATATGATAAGCATGTAAAGCCGTGTGTTTTCTCCGAAGGTGATCTAGTTCTTCTCTATGAACAAGATCATGATTTACTAGGGGCCGAAAAATTTGAGGCTATGTGGTGTGGCCCTTATATCGTCAAATGAGTGTTGGAGAAGGGAGCTTATGAGTTAGTGGATTATGATAGAATTCCTTTGAGTGAACCCATAAATGGTCTTTACTTGAAGAAGTACTATCCTTAGACCATCTTTGCATGAGTGCTTGTATTTTTACTGTATCATTCTTTTTTGTGCTACTTTTGTGTGCTTTTCGTTATTTGGTTTCAACCCCCAACTGCTTACCTTGCATAGTGCTTGGTTTCCAGATGTCAGTGTCTTCACTACCCTATATTGGATTTGTTGATGGTGCTAGTCATATTACTCATAACCTAGCTTCTGTTGCTTGGGAAATCTACGCACCCACAAACAAACTTATCAGTCTGCAAGGTGTTTTCCTCGGTTGTGCAACCAATAATATCATAGAATATAGCATAGTCATTGAATTTTTGACCAATGGTATTTCATTTGGGATTCAAAAACTTGTTGTATGACTTGATTCACAGCTAGTATTTCTATAGTTAAGTAACATCTATACTATATGAAGCCCTACTTTGTTATGAGTATATTTACGAATTCGCCTCTTGGAACGTTATTTTTTTTTTTTTACTGGGGGAATCGGCAACTCGTGGTTCTCGTACTCGCATGACACGGGGTCAATCCCCAGGCGGCTACCACTATAACCCCAGGTGCAACCACCCATCCCGCAAGAATGGCGCACGAGTAAGTCCAGGTGAGAATCGAACATGAGACTTCATTTACAAATTTCCTTCCATTTACACGGCACTTGCCAATCCGTCTACACCCGTGCGGGCTCTCGGAACGTTATTTTGATTATATTGAGTATCAACACATTCCTATATGTCTAAATACGTTAACCAATGCATTAGCTAATTATGTGTTAGATAGACATTTAAAACATTTATAATTCCAATCACACATCACATGTTGTATATAAAGAAAAGTAAGCTGGTAGAAGCCTCATGTATATATATAACGATACAAATGTTTTAGAAAAAGGTGTTTTTCATCCAAAGACCAAAATATAAAAATATGAAGCCCATGGATTCTACAAAATAGGATCATGGATGCTACTCATGGTAGCATACTACTTCCCGTGCTACCCTACGAAGTAGTCAGCTGAGTGAACCAGACACGCCTACGGTGTGGCATTGCTAACGCCTCAGAATCTCGTTGATCAAGATGTCTGGGATGTCTATTGTCAAACCCTCTAAATTATGCTCGACTGCCTCATAGTCGTTAGCATCTCATCCTCCTACTACAACTGCTTACCCTCATCTCTGAATGGGGGATGTACCTGAAGGTTGGTGTGGCCCTACATCTAAATGGTCAAAATTTTTGATTAGTCATTGGATAGAGAGCATATAAAAAATAAAAAATAAACATCTTATATTCTAAAAAATTTACAAAAACACCATAAAAAAAAATGTTTTTCTTACCTAGGTCCCCCCACTGAAAACCCTCAGGGAGAACCAAATTGGGCTCGCCTCGAAAGTCCAAACTGACATAGGCGTAATCATCTATCATTGGTATTTGAGGCCTCAAGTAGTCAAATAATGAATCATTGTATTTGATAATGGGACCCGCTACATGCTGAGCCATGAGATCGCACCACCTTTACATACTCACATCATGTGGCGCTGGTATACCCCACTCTACCTATAGGCGTAAATGAGGGACTCTTTCTAAAAATAAAGACACCAAAATATATCCATACCCGAATTGCTTCAAGTCCCCATTCATGTTTTTGGTTAACTGTGTCTTCATACTGCGAAGAACACCATCGCACCAGTTGAACACATGAGGTTTCGTGCATTCCACGACATACTGAAAATAAATTTGGAGGGCCATGTGAGAAAATGAACTTCCTTCCATACACACAATGGTACAAAGGATGGTCTGGAGAGTTAAATCCCGAACACCTTTGATGGCTACCTTACCTTTGCGTCTCTCAGCTTCGAGTTCATAGTGACGACAAATGTATTCGCTCATCGACAAACCACCACCTCGACCTCCTGTTAAGGTCACATGTGCTCCATGACAGGATAACCCCATCAAGAAGTAAATGTCTTTAATATCCAAGGAAAGAATGTGGGCACCCACATGAAACACCTACTGGTCTACATCCCACATGTGGACCAGGTATTCTAGTAACCTCAGTTGGGCTCTCATGCCCTAGATTTTAAAAAAATTTAACAATCCACACTATCGAAGGGCATTGACGATGCATGGATCATTCAAGGCCATGAATTCATCATCCTCATGTTCCCATTCTCTCCACTCCAAAATTTTAGAAATCAAATACCTGCATGTATATGAGAAAAGGGGATTAGCATCTTCAAACGTTGCTTTTGAAACTCTTTTTGGGTCAAACGCATGCATAAGTTTTTGGGTTTTCGGCTGCCATAGATGAAGTTTTAGTACAGTGCAGGGTTTTCGCAGGTGATCCATAAGGCACCTACGAAAATCATTGATTTCCATAGGTCTCTATACTAGTCACCTGCGGCGGCCCTAGCGCATGCCTACCGACCCAAAAACTCATCCAAAAACTACCTTTTAACCAAAATAAATGAATTTCAATCCATTGAAAAATAAGAGGATGACGAGCTTACCGTGTTGAAGGAGACCATTTCTTGAATGGTCACATGTTATTCTCGCAATCGACAACCGAAATGTGAGGTAAAAATAGGGTTTCTAGACAAGTTTTGAATGAAATGCAAATGAAATAGCAATAAAAGGTTTTACCCCTATTTATTTCACTTTTTTTTTTTTCTAATAATATTTTATATTATTTTAATGCATTTTGTCATAACCTAAAGGTCTAATGGTCCCGTGAGTCTTTTATTTTTTGCAGGTGGAAAGACTAAAGTCCTGAACAATGCAGTATGGATGTTTTTCTTGATTCACTTTTCTGTGTGTTACATATACCAGTACTTTTTAGGGTTTTTCAGAAAAACCTTGAGCTTAGTATTTGTTCGTTCTCATGCTCGAAAATCAATGAGAATGCAACTAAGTATACTTTTGTCATTTTTTTCATACTCGTTGTGGAAACACGAAAAGAGAAACCCATGGAGTATCCTTTAAGCTCTTTTCGCACTCCATAAAAATGAAAAGATTGTCGAACGACCTTGTTCTTTTCACACTTGTAAAAGTATTTTAAGAAAACATTCGATGGGCGATAGTTTATCACTTTTTCGGTCTCATCAAATTACTTTACGAAAAAGGAACTGAGAGAGTTCTCTTTAAAGTATTTTTCAGACTCTATAAACATGAAAAAACCCCGAGTTTTCTATCTTTGGAATCATTAAACAAACATCTAAAGACCCACATGGGACCAAACCACTCCTTCTTAGGGTTCACTAAACATACCCTGAGGGACTCATCTAAAGGATGAGCTTACATCAATAAGCATATGTTATCCTCCTCAATCTTGCGTAAAAATAAAAAGGTACTTTCCAGAAATGGTAGGGGAAAATTTGGGAAAGAAATGTGTCTCTGTATCCGTGTTAGTGGTAGTAATAGTCACTCTTGAACATGACACCCCCCTTCATAATTTGAATCTGGGTTGGGAAATCCATTTGTCTCTTGTTTGACCTTTTGAAAATCCATATCTTGGGTCGTCTTTGAGTCAATGCTGCCAAGACCATTTTCATGTCATTCATATGTTCAAGAGAAGTCCAAACAAGCCCCTCTTTCTAGTCAGCCATCTGCAATTCTCAATTCCTACCAGGTCACCCTTCCCTATGTCAATTTCGAATAGTTTTCATACTTTGACCTACCCTAAATCTGTTACTTATTTCATGTCATTGATGGGGGATACATCAAGGCCCTCTTGTGACGAGTCTTTTTCCTATCGACTTCAACTCATTATCTAGGAAGGAGACTTAGAAATCATTTTAGTACCTTAGAGCATGCATGCCTCAATGACAAGTTTCTTTGCTTTTGACAGTCTATTCACATCATTGGTCCCTGATCGGAAGATTCCCTTGAGTATTTGACTTCATCTCATTTATGCACATTCGTTGGATTGTACTAAGGTACCTTGGGAGTCATTGACATCAATGGTGATTTCCCTCGCACTCATTAACGGTTTTCATCAATGGACGGTAATCAAGTGGTTTCTACCATGTTCAACTTCAACACCTGTAATCGCATGGTTAGATTCATACTTATGGATGACGGGATTGAATACCCTAGATCTCATCACCTTGGTTCAGGTTGCGATGGAGTATTTACGATTTGAATTGATACATAGATCCACTTTGTATGTCTCGTGGCTATGTCCTGATTTCAAGTTTGTTAACACATAGATCAACATTGTATTCTTGGTGGCTATGTATCTGTTACACATCCAAATCACTCAACTGGATAAGTGTCGCACATACCTCTCGCTTGTCGCAAGTGTCGCAACTCCTATACAACTTGTCGCAAAGGTCACAAGCTGGTTATAAGGGTGTCGTAAATACTGTTGGATCATGTCA
>ML792859.1:300663-321491 GCA_009831015.1 Picea engelmannii | reverse complement strand
ACTCCTAAAGAGCCCAAAATGATAGAGGCAGAAGGCCAAAGGCCAAGGAAACCACATATTCAATGTTGGGGCTGTAAAGGAGATCATAGATTTAGAGATTGTCCTCATAGAGGTGAAAAAGGAAGGACTTTTTATAATGTACAAAAAGATGAAATAGTGGAGGACATGGGAATAAATGTGCCAAGGATCTATGCAGCCCTGGATAACAAGCAAGAAAAATATCATTCACACGTGATTGAAGTGGAAGGTATGGTTAATGACCAAACCATTGTTATTTTAATTGATTCAGGAGCTATTCATAGTTATATAGATCCGAAGATGGTAGAAAGTTTGCAATTTCCAAGGAGCAAGAATGGAAAATATTGGTTGGTACAGTTGGCTATAGGAGCCAAAAGAAAGGTTAATGAGATGGTTAAGTCATGTCTTATGGACATGAATAGACTGAGCACGAAAGAATATTTGAACATCTTACCTTTAGGTTCCTATGACTGTCTAATTGTGATGGATTGGTTGGACCCACATCATGCTCTATTGGATTGTCATAACAAAGAATTCACTTCCTTGGATGAAGAATGGAACCAAAGGAAAGTGAAGGGAATTCCCAGGGTAGTAACCGTTAGAGAAATTTCGGCATTGTAGCTGAAGAAATGTTATATAAGAGGATGTCAAATATTTGCAGTTCATATGCAGGAGACACCTAAAGATAAGGTGCCAAATTTGGAGGATTATGCAGTCCTGAAAGAGTTTGAAGATGTATTCAAGGAGGTACCAGGACTACCCCCAAAGAGAGACATTGATTGTTCTATAAATCTGACACTAGGAACAACTCCCATGTTAAAGACTCCTTACAGAATGAGTATGCCAGAATTGAAAGAGTTGCAAATGTAGCTTGAATAAGTTATTAAGAAGGGGTATATACATCCAAGTATGTCACCTTGGGGTGCCCCGGTCTTGTTTGTGAAAAAGAAAGATGGAATGTTAAGATTGTGCATTGATTTCAGACAGTTGAATAAAGTGACTATCAAGAACAAGTATCCTCTACTAATGATCGATGATCTTTTTGATCAATTGAAGGATTCAAGGATCTTTTCAAAGATAGATCTCAGATTGGGATACCATCAGGTAAGAATTAAAGAAGAAGATATAAAAAAGACCACCTTCAGGACAAGTTTTGGTCATTAGGAGTTCACAGTGGTGCCATTTGGTTTGTCAAATGCACCAATTGTTTTCATGTGCTTAATGAATGGGGTTTTTCGAGAATATTTAGACAAGTTTGTCATTGTATTTCTGGATGAAATTCTTATATACTCTAATTCATAGGAAGAGCATGAACATCATTTGAATATGGTGTTGCAATTATTAAGGGAGCATTAGTTATATGCCAAATGGAGCAAGTGCTCATTTTATCAGAAACAAATTCATTATTCGGGGCATATCTTCTCAAAATATGGGATAACAGTGGGCCTTGAGAAGATAGAAGCCATTAGAGAATGGTCAACACCAAAGAATGTGGTAGAGGTTATATCATTCATGGGCCTTGTAGGTTACTACAAGATATTCATTGGAGGATTCTCAAATATAGAACACCCAATCACTTTCTTACAAAGAAAGGGTATGAAGTTTTAGTGGACATAGGACTATGAAAGGATTTTCCAACATTTGAAACAATTATTGAGAAGTGATCCAATACTAAGGATTGCAGACCCAAATGAAGATTTCATTGTATGCACAGATGCATGTAATGAAGGACTTGGTGGAGTCCTCAGTCAAAATGGATTCATGATATGTTATGAATCAAGGAAGTTGAAGGAGCATGAAGTAAACTATGCCACTCCTAATTTGGAGTTGGCAGCTATAGTACATGCCCTGAGGAAATGGAGACACTACCTCATGGGAAAAATGTTTGAGCTAAGAACATACCACAATGGTTTGAAATATTTATTTGATCATCCAAATCTAAATGCTAGGCAAAGAAGATGGTTAGAATTTCTAAGAGAATATAACTTTGATATAAAGCATATCAAGGGGAAAGTAAATAAAGTGGATGATGCACTCAGCAGGAGGGTGCATGAACTATGTGCTACAACAATCATCATGTATCAGACTGATGTTAAAAGAAAAATTATGGAGGCTGCAAATACACACATGCAATACAAAGAATTGATAGAAAAATTACAAGAAGGTAAGACACCACATAAGATAGATATTTATAAGTTGGGAGCAGATGGAATACTACTGCACAAGAAAAAAAAAATCATACCAAATGTCCAGGACTTGAAACTTATAATTTTACATGAGATGCATAATGTTCCTTATGCAGGGCACCCTAGATATAAAAAAACTATAGCAGCGGTCAAGAGACAATAATTTTGGCCAAGTATGAAGAGAGAGATAGAAAAATACATCACAAGATGTATGGAATTCCATAAAGTTAAAGCAAAACATAGGCACCCAGCAGGATTGTTGCAACCTTTGCCCATTCCTGAATGGAAGTGGGAAGTGGTGACAATGGATTTTATTATGAGATTTCCCAAAACAGGCAAGCTACATGATTTGATCATGGTGGCAGTGGACAAGATTACAAAAACTACCCATTTTATTCCATTAAAAACTACTCATAAGGAAGCAGATTTTGTTGATATTTTCATGAAGGAAGTGGCACAATTGCATGGAATTCCTAAAACGATTGTGTCTGACAGAGACCCGAAATTCACCTCAAATTTCTGGAAAGGATTGTTCAAAGGATTTGGGATGAATCTGAACTTTAGTAAAACTTACCATCCTGAGTCTGATGGACAGACGAAGAGGGTGGATAGAGTGATAGAATATGTGTTGAGAATGTATGTGATGGATAAACCATCCAAATGGGATGACTACCTACATTTAGTAGAATTCGCTTACAACAATGGGTATCATACATCATTGAATATGAGCCCATTTGAAGCACCTTATGGTAGAAGGTGCAATACTCTAGTGAGTTGGGATAACCTTCTTGATAGAATAGTAGTCGAGCCAGAGTTGCTCAAGGAGATGGAGGACCAAATGTTAAAAATTAAGCAGAATTTGAAAGCTTCCCAAGACAGACAAAAAAGTTATGATGATAAAAACAGAATCCACAGAGAATTCAAAGTGGGTGATCATGTTTTCCTGAAGTTGAAAGCTAACAGGAGTTCCCTGAAGCTGGGAAGCTGTGCCAAGTTGGCAACTAGATTTTGTGGACCATTTGAAATCCTAGAGAGGATTGGTCCAATTGCTTATATGATTGCATTTCTTGCATCTATGTCTATTCATAATGTATTCCATGTATCATTCCTAAATAAATTCATACCAGATGCTAATCATGTTGTTGATTGGAATGTTATTCATGTGGAGCAAGAAGGCTCTTTCCAAGTGCATTCGGTGCACATTTTGGATCGGAAAATAAAAAAACTATGGAATCGATCCATAGGGATTGTAAAGGTCCAATGGACCTGATACAGACCTAAAGACGCTACTTGGGAATATGAGGATTCAATGCGGGAAGAACACCCGCATCTTTTTGAAAACTTTTGAAAATTTTGTTGTATATGGGTACATGATGCACTGAGGACAATGCATAAATAAGGGGAGGGGGTTGTAATATCCCTCGGTCAAGCCCAAATGAAAGTGTAATCCAATTATATCTAAGCTAGTGAGATGTTTAGACATCATTTTTGTAATACACCTTTCATGGCATGGTGTGCGCATATATTGTGCAGTAAAGTGATGTAGTGTGCACATTTCTAGATACTGCGCGTAGTAACTAAAGTGCGCACAACCTTGAGGACAATGGATACTGTGGTCAGTAACTAAAGTGCGTGCAATATTAAGGTCAACGAAGATTTATGTATATGATATGAATTATAGGCTGGTGAGCCAGTATTATAAGCCATAATGCTTGTGTTTTAGAATTAGGCCAGAGTGCCTATATGTTAAACGTCAGCGTGCCCATTTTGTATGTGTCTCATGATTAATATAAAATACACCACTGCACATAGATCGACCACAATAAAAGAGAAGGGGAACTAGATTCCACCAGTTAGGGAAAGGGAGGGCCAAAAACTAAAGAAAGGGCTAATCGAGAGAGCTTAAGTAAAAAAGGAATATTAAATTAATATTTCTTAGAACATAAAGTATGGATAGTTATTTTATCCTAATTCCTAAAGAAGGGGACAAGTGCATTAGAGTAGCTTCCAACATGACAAGTGTCAAGTTGGAGACATGCATACTTATTGTCGAGACTTAGTACCTTTCGGGAGGATCTTACCATTTTTCCTTGGACCAGAGAACCATTATTGAGCGGGGAAATACATTTCGTCAGTTGGGGAGCTATCCTCGTACCTTTTTATCACTATACATGAACCTTCTTTTTTGGCCATTTTCCTGTTGGTGTACCTATCATCTTGGGAGCGGGATTGAAGAGGGGGGTTGTCAATCTCATGAGAAATTCTCTGAGTGAGATAATTGTTGGGGATTGATTTCTTGAAGGTGCTAAACTACAACTACACTTCTTTGATACTTCTGGTCTGACCTTTTGTTGAAGCCCTAGAAGGGAAGTGGAGTAGCTGAAGGACTGTTGAGCAGAGAAGGGGCACACTTCCTTGGGTGGGACAGGCATGTGGGGAATGAGAGGTTGTAGGGTGTTAGTTGAGTGAGAACCTGAGATGGAGTCTTTCATGTTGATCGTGAACCCTTAGCCTGGTTAGGAACCCCTTACTTGGGTGGAGTCTAGTCCCAGCTCAGGGGTGACTCACTATTGCGAGTGATGAACAGTGTAGTCTAAGGCTGGGAGGTTTGTGGATGGTCTGGACGTAGTTGGTGACATTATTACCAATATAAGTATCGATTCTATGATGAATTTACATGTTGCATTGTCATTTATGTGTTAATTTATGGGTTTTATGGCATGTGTGAGCATATATGTATGCATGTTTAAGGGTATACCCCTATGTACGTTGCATGTCTGTGATTACTGTTAATACATCCTGAAAATCATATATTTACAAAATGCAATTGTTTGTTATGTTCTATATGTGAAGCTTCCACTAGAGTGTTTTATGTATATGTTTAATTGCATGAAGTTGAGTATGTATGTATGCCTGTGTGTGTATATATGTATTTAAAAAGAAAAATTATGTGACATACCTCAGTTGGATATTGGGTTGTTACCAAATGTTGTCAGAACTAAGTTAAGCGTCTGAATAGTGACAGTCCCCGGCCTGTTGGTGGTCGGGGAGGTACGTTACAAGAAGACTCCATGAACCCAAGAGATAAATAGAAACATGAGGAAGAACATGAAGATTCCAAGAAATAATGAAAATCCATAACAACCATTTATTATATCAAGAATAAAAAAGGCCACCATCTTGGTTTGAACCCACTAGAATAAATCAAGCAGAAGAAATGGAAGTTATGATAAAGAACATTGTATGTAATAAAATGTGAAAAATAATTATGAATGGAAGAATTGTGAAAATTAGAAGTTCTTCCAGAAGAAGGGAAGATACTATGACGACAACTCATTCGAGTAAAACATGTATACATCCTCTAATATTCATGGATTGGAATTTACATATAAAAGACGGTTCTTTCCAAATAAAGAAAATTGAGAAATAAGTTTATACTAGAAAGAGACCCATGTATGCATATATAAGAAGACATTGTATGGATTCAAACAACTTGATGCAGAGTATATTATATACAACAGAAGTGTGGTGAAAACCTTATATGACAAAAATAGTGTATCAAAATGGTTACTCATAAGTTTGTGATGATGGATTGGTGTCTACCAGAACCCTGGCCAACAACCCAACTTTTCCTGCGGACTTCGTGCCAGTCAAAATCCACACTCCCTTTTTATTGTACATAGTACTCATCCCAAACTATCGTTTTTGGAAACATTACATCTGCCAGACTTGTCAAGGTTGCTTAATGACCCAATTTTTCATGATCCGCGTTGGCTCCCCATACTGACTAAGTTTCCCTCGGATATCCCAAAATTCGAAGGCAAGCCTGGTGAGGATCCGGGTGATCATGTGACAACTTTCCACCTATGGTTCTCTTTAAACTTGCTTTGAGATGACTTCATACAATTGTGCCTCTTTCAATGCACTCTTATCGGGGGTTTTGCGAAATGGTACATCGAGATCAACCGCTCAATATACTCTTACTTTAGTGATTTGGCGATGGTTTTCCTAAACCATTTCTAACTACCCGTGAGATACAACGCCAACATCAAATTGCTGGCTAAATTTGAGCAGATGAAGGCTGATCATATCTTGGATCAAATCTGAGAATGACAATGTCAGAAGAGTTTGATTAAGGTCCCAGTGCCACCGGATTTCCTGCTGGAGTGGTTCCTGAAGTCTTTGGTACCTCATTTATCTAAGGACCTTGCAATGTTAGGGGTGTTTTAAGAGGAGGAGGCGATAATGAGAGAACAACAACTTGAACTGATATACTCTCAGTTTGGCTTACTCTATGAGATTTTTCCATATGCGCCATGGTCCATCCTTGACATGGACAGACAAAATTTTGGACCACATATCGATGGTATATTTGGTTCAACACAAGAAAATTCCACTGATCAACTGTAAAATCAATTGCAGAAATTGACGATATAGTAGATAGCGGCCAACTAGACTTTTGGTTCGGTTGTTCCCCCTAACCAAATGTTGGATGTCCATAGTGTGCAGTCGACGAACCCGAAGGCTAACCAACAGCCTGAAGAGAAGAAAAAAAAACAAAACAAGAAGGGTAAAGTGTTACACATTATTTTCATCATCCCTATGATCGTTAATGATGTAAACCTATCTATTGCCTTCAGAGGGGTCAGTGGCCTGAGTAGTCATGGATGCCTTACGTCTTCTAGTAACCCCTCGACCATGAACATTTATATGATGAAAGGTGACTCTTATATAGCATTCAGGGCACATGATTATGGAATGATAGAATATGTTGAAAAGGGCAAAGAAGCCACAAACCCACCCATTCCTCTCCAGATTGAGAAGACAATGAGTGAAACAATGACACACATCCTCAAAAAATTGTTCAAGAAATCCTCCCATAATCCAAATGCAAGGGTTTCCCATATGACGCATGCACTCGCAACCTCTCCACCCACAGGTCGGAAGGTCTGTGTGCTCATAGGATCTTTCCTTTCCCACGGCCCGAAGAACTCTAAACGAATCTTCTATTTCCCAATCAGGATATCTACACCCACAACAAACTCTCATGGGATCCCCTCTTTACACTTGGGGATTGGAATTCACAACCTCGCGAATCCAGTGGTCAAGTGTTGGTCTCTCAAATCCCCAAAACCTGAAACAATCAACGCTGACCCTTCTCTTTCCATTTTGGAATTTTCCTTATCGCAATTTCGATGATTGCGATGTCGAGAAACTTGTATCCTTGACTCCCGATTCCCAATTTTCCGAAACTCCGATACACTCATGATCTTTGAATTTTCAACGCTTCTTCACTTCATCGACACTTCGGACTTCGCAATATCGTGAATCCTAATGCATTGAGTTCAGGAATTCACCCCACGAAACTCCAAAATGGCATGCCACCTGTCCACTCGCTGACTCTGTAGTGGCCCACACAAATCCTCTTGGCTTTCGGGATATCACATTTCATGATTTCACGATTCCCATTGAAACATTTACGGGACTTCCACCCATGAAACCTCGATATAGAATCCTCGTGTAAATCCAACGACCCTTATGGCTTGGATCTACAGCCCTACTCCTCTTGAGCTTAGAACCCTTAGGAATACTCACGGTAACTCCCTTGCTCTTCCGTGAGATCTGATGGCTCACGGGATTTCGTGAATCCCCCTCACAGAATTCTGATCGTCCGTTCCTCCTTGGCAATTTCTGTGAATAGCTAAGTGTTCCTCCACCAACTTGTCCACCTGCGGTGCAAACTTATGACGCCTTCCTAATTCTTCCAGGTATAACTTCTGTGCAACCCTTTTAGCGATTATAAGGCTTTATCCTTCCCGAGATTTCTTATAACTCCGAGTCTTAGAGAAGACTCTTGCGCGCATTCCTTGCGGCAACCTTCAGACACTTCCAAGTGTTGAATTTCCTTCAACCCTTGCGCACACCTGCAGGAACAGTCTCTCAATGCTTCACTCAGGTCCACAACCCTAAGACTTCGCTCAGCCTGTGCACTCCTTGCATGGCTCCTGTGACTAACTACACTTTTGAATGAATCGAGAACAAAAGCTACCCTATTTGAACCCTTTGTCAACACACTCCTTGCGAACAATTCAACTGAACTCCTTGCAGGAACCCTTGTTTAGATAGAGAAACAATTGAAACTCATTCCTACTTCCTTTCAGACTTCAAACTCAAACATGAAATCATATACACAACATATAAAGAAAATGTATAAGAAGAAGAAAACATTCATGAGCATATCATTTAACATAAATACATAGAGAACAAACACGAAACCATGAATTTGAATCAAACTCTTTTTATTACTCCAAATATCTGTACATGGGTGTTCTTACACAACTCTCTACTTCTCCTCTATGCTCTCTTCTCTTCTGATTATGTTACAATACACAATGAGTGTGTCTATATCTTGTTTCCTTCTTGCGCTCTAAAACTGTCTAATCTACACATTCAATTCTACCTACTTGCATTAATTACTATAAATTTCTTCTACATACTAAGGACAAGAGAAAATTGCTCAAGGTCCATTTACATTTTACAAGTGCACCTTCAGTAAATTGCCACATTTATGTTCGCACATCAAATCCAAGAGAAATTCAAAATTTGCGCTGGCCTTGTCCAGCTCTCTATTGTCTCTGAGCTGGCTCACTTGATATGCTCCTGCATCATACTCCCTCGCTTGAAAATTTTCATGGGCTCCTATCCATGAGATCATGCATGGCGTGTCCATGCTTTTGGATCTCCGCTTCATTCTCCCAGCTGGCATCTTCAACTGGATGGTTCTTCCATTTGACCAGATACTCAAAGTATTGTTTTTGCCTGGTCTTCTTGCTCACTCTTTTATCCAGTATGCGCTCCATCTGCAGATTTTCTGCAACTGGCATCTTCTTTGTCCACTGGATCAATGGCTGTCATTTCCAGTCCCTGTTTCCTTATCTTTATATGGGTACAAATATGAGATATTGTTTCTAGTCAATCTCGTAAGCATTCGCCCCAAATTTCTTCAAGACCTTACATGGTCTTATTTTCTTCATCTTCAGCTTATTATATGTTCCTCTCGGGAACCTTTCCTTTCCTCAATGTGCCAAAACCAAATCACCAAACTCAAACTGAATTTGTCTTCTATGCTGATCTGCTTTGTGCTTATACTCTTGGCTTGATTTCTGCAAACGCTCCTTCACCTGGCTGTGAAGTTCCTTCATTGCCTCTGCGAAATCTTCTGCACTAGCACTCCTAGTCGAAATCTATTCTAAATCCCTCAATTCAGAAATTCCTCTCCATTGCATGCCATAGACAACCTGAAATGGAATTCATCCTGTGATTATGTTAACTGAGTCGTTATAAGCAAATTCTGCCTGTGGTAATATGTTGTCCCACTGGCTGTGGTGTTCTGTCACCAAGCTTCTCAGCAAGTCTCCTAGACTTCTGTTTACCACTTTCGTCTGTCCATCTGTCTGAGGATGATAAGCTGAACTAAACAACAAGTTAGTCCCCAGCTTTTTCCATAAGGTCCTCCAAAAGTTCCCTATGAACTTTGTGTCCTAATCTGAAACTATGCTTCTTGGTAACCCATGAAGTCGAATGACTTCTTTGAAAAATAGATTCACAATGTGAGTTGTGTCACTGGTTTTCTAACATGGAATGAAGTGTGCCATCTTGGAAAATCTATCCACCACCACAAATATTGAATCAAAACCCCTTTGTGTTCTTGGCAATCCCAATATGAAATCCATGTTGATTGCATCCCATGACCTCCTTGGTATGGGAAATGGTTGATAACACCCCACATTATGCTTCCTTCCCTTCGAATGTTGGCAAATTCTGCATCTGTCCACGAATATTTTGATGTCTGCTCGCATTCCCGGCCAAAAATATGACTCATTCAGCTTTGCAAATGTCTTGTCATGACCAAAGTGCCCTGCCAATCCTCCACTGTGTTTATCCTTTAGCAAGTACCCCCTCATGGAGCATTTCAGAATACACAATTGATTTCCCTTAAACAGAAATCCTTCCTGTATCATGTATTCTATCCATTGGCTTCCGTCTCTAAGAATTGGATTCTCAGTTGCTTCATACGCCTCCTTAAAATCCTAATCATTTGCATACATGTTCCTGACATCATCAAAACCCAACGTTTTGACTCTAAACTCCTGTAATAGCAACCACTTTCTACTCAAAGCATCAATAACTTTGTTAGCAGTACCTGAAATATGTTTAATCACAAAAGTGAAATTCTACATATATTCTACCCATTTGACATGCCTCTGATTCAACTTTTCCTGTTGAGTCACAAACTGCAGTGCATGATTGTCACTGTATAAGACAAATTCTTTCGGGATCAAGTAATGTCTCCATTTCTTCAATGCCTGGATGATGGCATAAAACTCCTTATCGTAAGTGGATTACATCACTTTTTATTCATTTAGCTTCTCACTGAAGTATGCTATCAACCTGTCTTCCTAACTCAAGACTGCCTTGATTGCAAATCCGCTTGCATCGCATTTCACTTGAAATGTCTTTCGAAAATCCGGCAACACCAGAACCACTTGTTCTGTGATCTTCCTCTTCAACAGATTAGAACTCTTCTCAGCTTCTTCAGTCCAGTGAAAATAATTGTGTCTTTTCTTCACTGTGTCCATCATCGCTACGCTAATTCCACTGAAATTCCTGATGAAATTTTGGTAGAAACTAGCCAATCCGTGAAAAATCCTCACCTCAAATATATTCTTCAGTGATGGCCAATTCTTGATTACCTCCACCTTATCTGGATCCATCCTCAACTCATTTATAAAAATAAAATATCTCAAGTAAATGAGCTCTATCTTCATGAATGAGGACTTCTTCATGTTTATCAACAGCTTCTCCTGCTGTAATTTCTGCATCACTGTAGCCAAATGCTTCAGATGATCTACCACTATTTTACTGTAAACTAGTATGTCATCTAAGTACACAATGACAAATTTTCCGATGAACTCCCTCGGGACTTCATTCATCAACCTCATGAAGGTAATTGGCGCATTTTTTAAGCCAAATGGCATAACAAGCCATTCATACAACCCTTCGTTGGTTTTGAATGTTGTCTTCCACTCATCACCTTCTCTCATGTGGATTTGATGATAATCGCTTTTCAAATCAATCTTTGAAAAATACTTTTCTCCATTCAAGAAATCCATCAGATCATCCATCCTCGACAATGGAAATCTGTACCTGATGGTTATCTTGTTAATCACCCTCGAGTCAGTACACATCCTCCAGCCTGTGTCTTTCTTCGGACTGAGTATTGTTGGAACAACACATGGACTCAAGCTTTCCCCGATTAATCCTTTATCTAATAAATCCTGGACTTGCCTTTTAACCTCTTCATTCTCATGCGATGTCAATCTGTACGAGGATTTATTTGGAAAAATGGCTCCTGGAATGAGATCAATATGATGACTCACACTTCTAATCGGTGGCAATGAATGAGGCAATTCATCCACTACTATGTCAGCAAACTCTTATAGCAATTCCTGAACCTCTTCTGGTAAATCATCCACTCTCGTGCTGGTCAAAACAATTCTAGGATTTTTGACCACTATGAATTGTGGATCCTCCTTCTTATTAACCTCTATAAGAAGTTCCTTCCCACTAATGAGAAGTACAGTGTTGCTTACTTCCGGTTTCACCTCCTTATCCTTAATTGGAAGTAACATGTGAGTCCTCCCATTCTTCTCTAGGGTGTAGTTATTCATTCTCCCATCATGAATCACATTCTTGTCATATTTCCATGGTCGACCCAACAATAGATGACAAACATCCATAGGAATGACATCACACAAGATCTTATCATTGTATCCTCTTATCTTAAATTCAACTAAACATTGTTTAGTGATAGTTACCTGATGTCCTTTTTGTAGCCACGAAACTTTGTATGGGCTTGGATGATCAATCGTCTCCATCTCCAGCTTTTCTACCATCTCTATATAAATGAGATTATACGTGCTACCACTATCCACGATGACCTTGCATACCCTATCCTTGGTCTTACAAGCAGTCCTGAAAAGTCTAGTCCTTTGGACTGAACTCTCCACCTCCTTCTCTGGTGTCAAAAGGACTTTTCACATCATCAACGATCTTTCGCCTTCAGCGTCTTCTACCTCAACATCTCGCCTCTGTGCCTCGACGATGTGAGATTATCCACTCTCTTTCTTTTTATCTGGACACTCGTAAGACTTGTGGCCATTCTTTCCACATGTGAAGTAGGTTAGTACTCCACCTCTTCCTGTTCCTCTACCTCTAGTACGAGGAAAAGTGTTATTGTCAGCATAATCTCCCCTCTGTTCAATATGCTACCCTCTCTGTTCATCATATTTCCCTCTCTGTGAGGTTCCACCTCTCTCAGTTCGAATCTGAGGTTTCTTCCAGTCCTCTTTGGGCTTCTGATATTTGTCCTGGGCAACTGATTTGCCTCTGGGCTGACTTCTGCCTCGACCTTTCTGACCCTGCTTTCGGCTCAGCTTCTCTTCTGCTTTCAGAGCCATATGATAAGCATATTCCACCGTTCGGATGGTTACCATGCTCATCTCATCCTGGATCTCATATCTCAGGCCATTCATGTATCTGGAAACTTTTTCATCATCTCTCTCCCAATGACCTTCCCTGATGTTCAACTTATAGAATTCTTCAGTGTATTCTTTCAATGTCATCAACTTCTGTCTTAGGTTCTACATCATCCTGAACAGAGTAATTTGATAATCGCTGGGGATGAATTCCACCTTCAGCTTTGTGATCATTCTGTCCCAACTCTTGATCTTTTTCTTACCTTTGCAGTGTCTGTCAGCTTGTAGTTCATCCCACCACAATGTTGCATGTCCCTTCAATCTTCTGACATCATGCTTGACCTTCTTGTCCTCTTCGACATCTTCATAGTCAAAGTATGTGTCTAGAGATCTAATCCAGTCTAGAAGCTCCTCTGCATCCAGATTTCCCTCATAAAATGGAATGTCCATCTTCGCTCTTGCACCCATTATTGCAATAGCTCTGATCAAATGTTCATTTGATGCATCTTCAGCTACAACTTCTTCTTCATGTTCAGCCTCAATCTCACTCTTGGAATCAGTAAGATCCCCAACACTGTCTGTGCGTCTTTGTGTTGTCTCCATGTCTTAGAGTCTAGCTCCTAGATCACGCATTTCTCTCTCCATGGCTGGATATGTCATCTGCCTGCCTCTTCTCCTCGACATTTCCCTCTCCTCTGGTGGATCGGGTGTTTTCTTGTTCCTTCTCCTTGGCGGCATGGTGAATTTTTCTTTTTCTCTGCTACAGAAAGAAAAGAACCTAACTGAGCTCTGATACCAAACTAACGCACATGCCCGCAACCTCTCCACCCGCAGGTCGAAAGGTATGCGTGCTCACATGATATTTCCTTTCCCATGGCCCAAATAACTCTAAACGACTCTTCTATTTCCCTATCGAGAAATCTGCACCCACAACAAACTCTCATGGGATCCCCTCTTTACACTTGGGGATCAGACTTCACAACCTCGTGAATCCAGTGGTCAAGAATTGGTATCTCAAATCCCCGAAACCCGAAATAGTCAACGCTAACCCTTCTCTTTCCCTTTCAGGATTTTCCTTATCATGATTTCGGCGATCACGATGTCGAGAAACTTGTCTCCCCGACTCCCGATTCCCGATTTGCTGAAACTCTGATACACTCGTGAGCTTTGACTTTTCAACGCTTCTTCACTTCATCGACACTTCGGACTTCGCAATGGCATGCCACCTATCCACTCGCTCACTCCTCCGTGGCCCACACAAATCCTCTTGGCTTTCAGGATATCGCGTTTCATGATTTTGCGATTCCCGTTGCAAAATTTACAGGACTTCCACCCACGAAACCCCGATATAGAATCCTCGTGTAAATACAATGACCCTTATGGCTTGGATCTACAGTCCTACTCCTCCTGAGCTTAGAACCCTTAGGAATACTCACGGTAACTCCCTTTCTCTTCCGTGAGATCTGATGGCTCACAGGATTTCATGAATCCCCCTCAGAGAATTCCGACCGTCCGTTCCTCCTTGGCGATTTCTATGAATAGCTAAGTGTTCCTCCACCAACTTGTCCACCTACGATGAAAACTTATGTTGCCTTCCTAGTTCTTCTAGGTATAACTTCTATGCAACCCTTTCAGCGATTATAAGTCTTTATCCTTCCTGAGCTTCCTTATAACTCTGAGTCTTAGAGAAGACTCTTGAGCGCACTCCTTGAGGAAACCTTCATACACTTCCAAGTACTGAATTTCCTTCGACCCTTGCACACACCTACAGTAGCAGTATCTCAATGCTTCATTCAGGTCCACAACCCTGATACCTCGCTTAGCCTGTGCACTCCTTGCACGGCTCCTGTGCCTAACTACCCTATCTGAACCCTTTGTCAATGCACTCCTTGTGGACAATTCGACTGCACTCCTTGCAGGAACCCTTGTTTAGATAGAGAAACAATTGAAACTCATTCCTACTTCCTTTCAAACTTCAAACTCAAACATGAAATCATATACACATCATATAAAGAAAATGTATAACACGAAGCAAACATTCATGAGCATATCATTTAACATCAATACACAGAGAACAAACACGAAACCATGAATTTGAATCAAACTCTTTCTATTAATCCAAATATATGTACATGGGTGTTTTACACAACTCTCCACTTCTCCTCTATGCTCTCTTCTCCTCTGATTATGTTACAATACATAATGAGGGTGTCTATATCTCATTTCCCTCTTATGCTCTAAAACTGTCTAATCTACACATTCAATTCTACCTACTTGCATTAATTACTATAAATGCTTTCTACCTACTAAGGATGAGAGAAAATTGCTCAAGGTCCATTTACATTTTACAGGTGTGCCTTCATTAAATTGCCACATTTATGTTCGCACATCAAATCCAAGAGAAATTCAAAATTTGCACTGGGCTTGTCCAGCTGTTCATTGTCTCCGCGCTGGCTCGCTTGAGATGCTCCTGCATCACCATAATTTCTCTTTGGTGGAGGATTTCTCACTAACCCCTTGCATGGTGTCTACTCTGGAGGTTGTCCATAGCTACTGTTCATAGAGATAATTTATGTTGTCCTCTTTGGGATCTGTCGATAATTGTAGTTTGAGAACGATCATGCTTGATATGACTGACTTGAAACCTCATATCCCTTACCACGTCATGTTTCAGAGAGTAGTGGCTCACCCCACAAAATATTTTACACGGAATATTTTCCATACGGTGGTTGAGGATGGAACCTCAAATTGCGTGATGTCGTTGGCGTGTTGGAAGGCCATTGGCCAACCCATTTTGTCTTCGTCACCTACTCTGCTTACTTCTTTCGATGGTCATTATTTTAGACTACATGGAATCATTCCTTATTTTCTCATGAATTTAGGAGGAAAGACTGTGTGCGTCGAAGTTGAAGTGGTCGATGC
This sequence comes from Picea engelmannii, assembly GCA_009831015.1. Taxonomy (NCBI): domain Eukaryota; kingdom Viridiplantae; phylum Streptophyta; class Pinopsida; order Pinales; family Pinaceae; genus Picea; species Picea engelmannii. The sequence goes on along the minus strand of ML792859.1, from coordinate 305,827 downwards.
ACCTCTGGACTAGAAACTTTTGTTAGGAAGGATTTGGACCTATGAAATTCATGCAGTGGTTTCCATAGTTTTTCATGTCTTTTTGTTTCCACAGGAGGGACAAATCATAACCATTGACTAGTTGTCCTTCTCCTGGCTTGACCCTTCATTGGGGGAATCCACGGTCCCGATGATTGATAACCCTCAACACAGTATCATCAACGTGGGGTTTTTTTGTGCCCACCATTGATGGGTACTTTTGATTACCCGCCTCCTTCTAGTGATGTCAAGTTTATATCGGTTGCCCCCAACCAACCTAGGTCTGAAATGTTTCAAGTGTCGTCATTTTGAATGACTTACTTTCACGATTCATGGACTCTTCCTTCCCCATCGGCCTCGATGGAAGGGACAAGGCATCCTGGCATGGCCATTCCCTTGTCTGTGGTATAATTTTCATATAGTATTGTCCAACAAGCTTTGACCGACCCCGATCCAACTCTCGCACAAGAGTTAGATACAGTTCTCAAGACTATTTGGGCTCAAGGTTCCTTTTCCAATACTGATTCTTTATACTTGGTATCTCCCTCAAATGAGGATATTCTTGAGGCATTGAATGGTCTGGACAAACCCTGGGATGATCTCCATCACATATCTTATTTCCTCCCAGATTTTAGAAGAATAGAGGCAGGTGAATTCATGTTGACTATGATTGGAGACAGGTCTTGTCTTGTTAATCCTCTAGCTATGCACACAATTTATGTCAAGGGTAATATGGCAAGTATCACCGAAAATATACCTATTGATATATCCAGAACACCTGGCATCGTGGAGAATGTTTTTGACGAAGCAGAATGCTCCCCCGAAGAGATTCGAATATACACAAAATTATTTAAGGAATTCCGTGAAGTTTTTTCCTATTCTTATGAGGAAATGCTAGAAATTGATCCAAGAATCATTTAACATGAGATAATGACTTATCCTGAAACCAAGAAGGTCCAACATAAGCTTCCTCCAGTGAATCCTCAGAAAGCAGAAGCTATTAAGGCTAAAGTAGAGAAAGTTCTTAAAGTCGGTTTTATCTACCCCATACAGTTGAAGCAATGGGTGTCAAATCTTGTTCCAGTTAACAAAAAATAAGGTACGATTCATGTCTTCATAGAATTTTGTGACTTTAATAAGGCCTTTCCAAAGTATAATTTCCCCACCCCATTCATTTATCAGGTTGTCGATGAATGCGCAGGCTGTGAGGTATTTTCATTCATGGATGGTTTCTCGAGATATAACCAGATACAGATCAAACCCAAGGACAAGAAAAAGACAAATTTTATTTGTTTCTGGGGCACATTTGCTTATCATAAGATGCCTTTTGGACTAAAGAATGTTGTAGCCACTTTTCAGCAGTCCATGTCTTTTTCTTTCCACGAACTTAGACATATAATCGAGGCTTATCTCGATAATCTAGCATCACGATCTCGTAAAACAGTTGATCATCTCGTGCACCTCCAACCAATCTTTGAATGATGTCGCTAATATCAGATTTGTTTGAATCCTAATAAATGCAGTTTCTACGTGACTTCAGGTCATCCTTTAGGTTTCATATTTTCAAAAATAGGGATCATGGTCAATCCTCTTAAGGTTGAGGGGATATTTCAATTGCCTCCCCCATGCATAGTCCCTCAGCTTCAGATATTATAGGGGAAAGTGAACATTCTTCAACATTTTATCGCAAACTGTGTCGAGATCACTAAAGGGTTCATTTTATTATTGAAGAAGGGATTCCCTTTTTTGGGGGATGAAGCCGCTCAATGATCTTTGAAGCGTTGAAACACACCCTTACGTCTACCCCTCTGCTTCAACCTACCAATTATATTAAATATTTCTTATTGTACTTGGTCTCCGCAGAGTCGACCATTGGTATGGTATTGGTTCAAGAGGACGATTTTCTTGAAGAGCACATGATTTATTACCTGAGCCAAGGCCTGTTTGGGCCGAAACTCAACTATTCCCATGTTGAGAAGCTTATGTTGGCAGGAGTGCATCCTGTCCAATGGTTCTGTCATTATATCCTACTTTGCAAGACTACTCTCATTGTCATTTTGAATCTATTTGAATATGTGTTGACAAGACAAGTAATTAGTGGAAACATCAGTAGATGGATTGTTATCCTCCAAGAATTTGACTTGGATTTTTTTTCCACGAAATCCAAAAAGTCACTGGTCTTTAAGGAACTTATTTCAAAACTTTCATTTGAATCAGGTGATGTCATGCCTAAAGAATCACCTATTAAAGGTGATATTTTTCTGATCGCATCTTCGAACCCCTAGTATGGAGATATACTAGTCTATCTCCAGACTTTGAAGTGCCTTGCTTCTTCTTCTCGTGATGAGCGTTGAAAAATATACCATCCAACATGAAAGTATATCATCCTCGATGACACTTTGTATTGTTGAGATGTAGATTGCATTCTTCGCGAGTGCCTTATACACGAAGAAGTAGAACTCGTTCTTAATGGCTGCCACACTGAAGCATGTGGTGGTCATCTGTCTGGGTTGGAAACAACCCAAAATATTCTACGAGTCAGTTACTTATGGCCTACGTTAATCAAGGATTGTGTTGATTTGGTCAAGAAGTGCCACCTGTGTCAGATCTTCTCTCAGAATATGAGAGCACATCCCGCTCCCATGTTTCTCCTCATCACTGTTGGTCCCTTCACCAAGTGGGGGATTGATTTTACGACATGCCACTTAGCTTCAGCCAAGGGGCATCGTTATATCACAGTAGTGGTAGAATACTTCACTAATTGGGTTGAGGCTATGCCAACATTCATTAATGATGAAGAAACAACATAACTCTTCATTTTTAACTAGATAATAGCAAGGTTCAACATCCTGAAGGAGATTGTCACTGACCATGGAAGTCACTACCAGAACCAGATGATGTCTGATTTAACATAAAATCTTGGGTCAAGGAAAGGGAATTCATCGCCCTACTACCAACAAGAGAATGGTCAGGTGGAGGCTATGAATAAGTCCCTCAATACTATTCTACAACAAACGATCAATTATACCAAGTCAAATTGGCATTTGATGTTGTACTCAGTGTTGTGGGCCTACCAAACGTCTATAAAGACTTCCACCGATTTCTCACCTTTTCAACTCGTTTATGGGTTGGAAGCAGTATTTCCTATAGAGTGTCAGATCCCATCTCTAAAGTTGGAAGTAGAGTTATTGCCAGAAATTTCACCACTTGAGGAACAATTATTATATCTCGAGCAACTCGATGAGAAATGTCGTGATGCAGCCTTGGCCAATGAGGCTCACAAGAAATGAGTTAAGTTTCAATATGATCGATCCATTCATCCTCATATTTTCTCTGAAGATGACCTTGTCATGGGCTATGACCAAAATAAGGATCCCTTGGGGGCAAGCAAATTTAAACCCATTTGGTTTAGACCTTTCATTTTGAAATGAATCTTAAAGAAGAGTGTCTATCGTCTAGTTAACTTTGAGGGAAATGATTTGGTGAAGCCTATAAATGGTCTCTACCTCAAGAAGTATTACTCATAGGTTGGTCTCCTAGTTCACTTCTTGTACATATGTATATTTCTTATACAAATAGTTTTTTTCTTTTTTTTTTATGGACATGTTGTTATTTATGTAATGTTTCTCACTGTGGAATATGTCAGGTGAATCGAAGGTGTTCTTTGGATTCAAGGATGATGTTAGTCAACACACTTGGAGGCTTGTTTCCGCAGCTTGGGTGATTTTCACACCTCAAGGCCAGTTTCTATCTTCTGGAGGCATCTGTCTAGGTGACGCTACAAACAATGTCGTCGAATAAAGCACAGTGATAGAGTTTCTTCGTGGCATTTTGTCGCATGACATATGTTGGGATCTAAAGTTGTCCTAAAGAAAACCTTTAGTTTAACATTAATTTATCAACCAGAGGATTCATCTTCTATTTCAAGAATATATACAAAGTATATGCAGACAACTCGTAGAGGATAAAATCGTGTAGTTAAAGAAAATTTGGTTTTATCAACAATCAAGTTCCTCACACATTCATTAAGTTTCTAAAGCTAAGATCCTACAGAACAAGATCAAAATCTGATCTATAATGTGCTATGAATTGAAGGCATGAATTGAAATACTGAATTGATCTAATTAAGAGACAAGAATTGAATATGATATTAAAGGCATGAATTGATCTAATTAACAAACAAGAATTGAATCTATGAAAATAAGTTGATCTATTGATGACGATCTAATCTACTGGAAAGAAATAACTGAATACTATAAATTGAGATAGAACAGTAATTGAACAGGAAATCCTAACTAAGTAAAAGGAACAACAAACACTAGTTAAGAGAAAGAAACAACAAATTCTAATTTAATGAAAAGGAACAACAATTGATAATTTCATTGAAAGGAACAACACATGTGAAAATGAGAGGAACTATCAAGCAGTAAACTACAACAAATGGAATTTGGAATAACAATCGACAACATTTAAATGAAAGCATATATCTTCTACAAGCAAAGAGTATCAAAAAATTAAGATGCTTATGCATTATCTTAATGATGATAAAAAAGGATTTAAAGTTCAAAACATAAATCAAACTGATAAAATACAGATTGAGACAGTAACTCCATCAGACTAGGTCCTCGGTCCTCAGAAGCACTGCTACTAGAAACTCAGTATACAAAAATGATGGAAATGTTCAAAAACTTTATTATTTCTATAACTAAGACAACATTTACACAAAATGTTTGCGCAAAGAGATTTTGAATTATGAATGCTTAGATATAATTCTTAGATTATCCTTTCCAGGATTCACTACCCTTTATATATTACAAAATATGGGTAAATTAAGCTATCCTAAGGATCGAGATATCCTCGGGATCACGATTACTATAGATTAAGTTTACAAAATAGAGAACTAATCTCTCTTAAAACTACCTTATGATCCATATATTTAACCTCCAATAGCTTGCACATCTTTGAAATCTCTTCCATTATCGTGATTTTACCAAAATTTACCTATTCTTGTAACAAAATCAAACAATTCCAACCATATTTTAGAATTTATTAACTTCAACTCAATGATAGTTCTAGAAGACGTTTTAATCATTTCCTATCATATTTTAATCCTAAGTAACATAAAAGTCAGTCAAGATGATATCAT
>ML792859.1:285844-300613 GCA_009831015.1 Picea engelmannii | reverse complement strand
TTGTAACAAAATCAAACAATTCCAACCATATTTTAGAATTTATTAACTTCAACTCAATGATAGTTCTAGAAGACGTTTTAATCATTTCCTATCATATTTTAATCCTAAGTAACATAAAAGTCAGTCAAGATGATATCATAAATAATGGAAATGAGGAGAATATTTGTACCTTTTCATAACCCAACATACCCCCCAACTTACCTTCTTGCATGTCCTCATGCAAGCTAAGTTCCTACATGTAAAACAATGATGTTGTAAGGAGGAAAAGTTGGTTCACCAGGTTCCCTGAACCCATTCATTCTTATGAGTTCTCCAAAAGAAGTGTCTTCTCTCTTTTATTAAATTGATAATCTATTTGGTAATCCTCTGGAGGAAACCAGATAAGAGGGGGATTATATCTACACCCAATCTAGGCAATTCCTTCCTCCTGGATCATTCTGGCATATCTTTCTATTCTGAAGGTGGTTGGAAAGAAGTTCTTGAAATCGAAGGGTTCTCTAACCTTTACTTCAACTGGCGAGACATCCCACCTTAACTTGGATCCAACAAGAGCTTCTTCTTTTATGAGACTTTTGTGACTCGAGTTACGATAAGGTGGTTCTTTCATATTCATCACATCATTTTTTTATTATTCGACATTTCAGACCAAACAAATGTGGTCCATCATTAGGAAGAGTTTTAAGATATGAAGGAAATTTGAAAATCATTAGGTGTGAAAATTAGAAAAGTTTTTTAGTGAATATCCGACTTATTAAAAATATATAAGATCTAAAACATCGAATAATAAAAAATTGATGCAATGAATCCGAAAGAACCACCTTATCAATAGCTTCTTCTTTGAGTTCCCTGAAATATGTTATGCCTGATCGTATAACTTGTTGATGAATAGGACCTAAAGAGCTTCTCACTCCTTCCCTTTTCATGAATGTCCTATGTCGCATGATAGTTGGAAAAGACTTTGGTGGTTCCCCCCTGATGCAGAGATCTAACCCATTTTCTCTCTTCATGAAAGTGTTGTGGGCCTTAGGCCACCTAAATTGATTTTTAGTGAAGGATGTGAACGCTTGAAATTGGATGTCTACAATAAAAGGACCAGGATTAGCTCTGTTGTTTTCTTCCAAAATGAAATTATGGAATTATAGTTCACACAGGAAATATTGTACATGCTCTTCCTTCTCCCTAAAACAAGACACAAACTCAGAGATAGTGGTGAATTTAATCGGTTTACCTTCTCGAATAGCTTTCACCCTCACCAATAGGTAGTGTTCTAATAAAAACAAAGTATAATTGGTAGCATGAGCCCTACAATCTATTGCATCAGTGTAGATATCACAAATCTCTTTGATTTTCTCCAAATATTTTTCCATTTGACCTTGTACCTTCTTTGTCTTCCCTTGAGCCTTATTCAGATCAGAATACATCTCATTTTTTTTGGCTGACATGGTTTTGAGTTGTTTAACAATGCTTTGGTTCTCTGTCATGGTCACCATTTCATCTCTGGTATGATTCAAGGCCTACTAGGCTTGTACAAGTTTTGCTTCTAGTCTTTCAATGATGGCACTTTTATCATGAAACTGAGATATCTCTTTAGTATGACAGGTTGCTTCGCTCATTACTGGAATTACTGTCTGATTTTCTGCATCTGTGGTCTCTAGAGGAGTGGGAATCACTTCCTCAGGTTCGGTAGTTGTTCCTCCTAGAATTTCCTCTATTTCATATGCTCCCAAAGGAATTTCCTCTTTATTTTGAACAACTACCCCTTCTGTTGTTGTAGTATCAATCTGAACTTCCATTTCTATAGTTTCTTCAAGGATATGCAGCTCTGTTTGTGTTCCTATAGAACTCATTTGGACTGTCCTCCTAAGAAGAGGGTTCCTTCCCTGTACTCTATGTCTTTTGGTCTTCTTTATTTCATGTGTCTTTTCGTCTTGAGCTAGTTGTTTTCTTAATTCCTTGATACTTTCCTTAATCTTCTAAACTTTCTTCTTTAAAAGTTTAATGTTTTTAACCCTTCTCTTCAACAACGTTTTCTCCCATTTTAACTTTCTAATTTTTTTGTGGCTTTTGCCTAATTTCTGTTTCTGTGAGCTGTCAGGATTTTCCTCACCTTGATCTATCAATAATGGCTCTTTTGCTTTCCCTACCAGGGTATTTACCTCAATATGAGGTTCTTCTTGTGTTGTATCATCTAGGAGTGACATCTTAATGTCAAGGAAATCTTCAACAGGGTTTAAAGGAGAGGTTGGTGCTTGGTTTTATTCTAGCTTGTTTGTGTCTCTACTAATTGAGGTCCCTAAACTCCCTAAAACCTAAGCTATCTCTACCTCATATATTTTCAAAAAGTTGTTTTGTGAGGTTTCCCAATGTTGTATGGGTATCTTCCTGATTGTTTCCTTATGGTGTTTGTTTTGTCTACTCAATTCCCTGAACATATTCCTATAAGGGCTTCTCTGTTATATCCTGAATTTCTTCAGACTGTTCTGTTGTTTCCTGGGTTTCTTCATGACGTCTTATCCATATGCTTCTTCTTTTCCCTTCAATGGGGGTTTTAGGAGAAACCATTGCTCTTTATCTCTTCCTTGTTGATTCCTCTACTTGTGAGGTATGAGTCTCTACAAATTGGATGGGGTTTGTCTTGACTTCAGGTTGAGGAGGTGGAACTTCCATTTGAGCAGTAGGTTCCCCTTCTTGTGCTACTTCAATTCCCTTGGTTGGGTCTTCATGATTTGTTTCATATTTCTCTAAGTGTAAGGGCCTATTGGCCTCAATAAGATCCCCCGAGGTCACTTGAGTTTGACTTAGGGCCTTGTTTACTACCAGTTTTACCAATCCATGGTGGATGATGATAGTAACGGGATCTTTTTCCTTCTATTTTCTTATAGCGACCTCATGTAACATAAAATTTAGAGAAAATGGTAAATTGTTTTTTAACCGTTGTTTGAGCGCAACTAGTAGTTTGAGGTGGCGTGGGCATATCACATCATATCTTTCATCACAGGTGATATACCTTTGTATGACACCTTCCAATTCTTTCTAGGGTTTGTTGAGAGTGTTGGGGTTAAGTCCCTTTCCCTTTTTATCCAATTCCTCTCCAGGGTCTATGAAGGATTCTGCATCTTCTTTGAGCACTATAGATTTTCCATACCATTATATTCCTATGTTAGTAAGGCCCGTAACCTCTGCTACGATTTCCTGAGTGACTAGAATTTGTATATTTCGAACCATGGAGGTTTCTCCCTACAATTTTTGAAAGAATTCGATCGTGATGTCTGTATTTTATCCTTGCAACCGATTGAGGTACTCCATCCACCCTAGATGGTGTAGGATTTCTCTTGCATGCTCAGTTACCTATAGTAATGTTGGTTCCCATTGCACACTTCAGCCTCCCATATTTCTGTAAGTAGGTGAGGACGACTAACATTCCTTGTTGCAGCTTAAATCAACCATATTTTGAAAACAACAGACATAGAAAATATAGAATGACATTGTGAGTATATAGAAAAAGTGCATTTTCGTAATTAATGAACTCATTGAAATCTATCAGTAAATGTGTCGGGCACCTACCCCCCCATAAATGGAAAGGTCGACCTCGACCCTCAAATGTACAAGTGTAATAATGGCGGGGATTTATTGTGAGGTGCAATTCTTATGTCGTCACCACTGCTGGAAAAGACAATCATTAATAACCTTCAATCAAACACTTTAATGGTACTAACGATAATCATCACTTTGTGTGGGAAATTAAAATTATTATACCCATGGTAGAAACCCTTTGAGGAAATAGATTCTGAATGATTTTAAATTTGTTCACATGTTTAAAATGTTCCACATATTGGTACTTTCCCTTTTTATTGGATATATATATAGAATGAGAGCCTCATTGTTTTGAGAAGGAAATCTAAGAACACATTAAAACTTGGGGTATTTTTAAGGTGAACTTCGATACCATAGGCAGAGCCACTACTGCTAGCAGGCGTCCATAGCCTCGACAGGGTTTCCTTTTAACCCATACGTGATCCTGTATCCTTAATAAATGGTTTGAATTTGTCCTTTCCCAAGAAGACCATTATCCTGGTTTGGTATCCATATGATGATAATGCCACTCTCTAGATTGTAACCTAAGTGAACAAGCTAACTCATGATGAGACCTCTTGTCCTTTGACGAAAAAAAATGCCAAAGGACATTGCCCTGGTGTGGTAGCCATAATGGGAATTCCACTTATGTTATTATATGATTATCATGGTATGTTGGCTCTTGATGAGACCCCCTATTCTTTATGGAATAAGTTTATTACTTTGTTAAAAAATTCACTTTGATTTTTATTTTTTTTATAGCTCTATCAAGGGAGGCCCATCTACTCCTTAAGAGTGAGGGATGGCATAACAAGTCTAAGAATTCCAAGTAATAACGTATTTAATATTCCTTATTATGATATGAAAGAAATTATCATTCAAGTATAGGTACATATATAAGGGAAAGAAGCGAATTATGGTGGTTAATGAATTGTGAACAATTTTTAGGAGGATTCAGAGAAATTAATCTATAAATAGTTTACTAAGGTATGTTAAATGATCCACACCAAATGAAAAATTAGAGATAGTGTTGAAGAAAAGGAATCAATGAAGGTCATACCCAAAGGAGTGATTGACATAATCAATGTCATGTTTTAAGAAAGGAATGACAATAATAAAAAAATCATGAAAGGAACAACAATCGTTCTTTTAAAAGGAATGACAATCGTAATTTTGTGTGGACGATATTACGTATGAAGGGAAAAAAAGTCATTATTTTCAAAGGAACGAAAATGGTTTTCAAAGGAAACAACGATCATACGAAGGTAACATCAGTTGTTCTTTTCAAAGGAACGACAATCGTTTCATTTTGAGTGAACATTAGTGAAATATTTTAACCCATCTAATTAAGTTATTAAAACTCCCACATGCATTTTTGTTCAGTGAATATATAATTGATTAGTCATCAACTAAATTCATTCAATTACTATGGGTAAGTTTATACAATAATCGAAGTATTATATGGTCTATAAGCACGTTCATTTTCTTGTAAAAACAAGGGTTATATTTGTTGAGTTTTTGCAATGCGAGATAGGGGTAAAGAACAAAAAAGAGTGTTTAATTATATTCATTATAGTCATCTCTTCTAGTTTGTATTTTCTCAAGTGACTTTCCTATAAAAATAAGAGCTAAAAACACAATCAAATCTATAAAAAAAAACTATATACAATATATACAGTACTAAAAAATTTCATCATTTATGGAGTTGAGGCTGCTGGGTTACCTTCCCATCCAACCAAAATTTGAACAATAGGGTCCTTACTTACTTCTTGGCAGAAGGATTATTTTGAAGGTTGTTGATGGTAAAGTTGTAGACAATGTCCATTTACAAGAAAGGGAGAGCCAGACACATTGATGATAATTAAAGTGACAGTTCCATTATCATGAACTTCATTAATTTCATATGGTCCCAACCACCTTATCTGTAATTTCCCAGGAAAATATTGAAATATGGAATCATAGAGAAGCACCCACTCACCTTTTTGAAAGTATTTCTTCTTGATATGTTTATCGTGCCAGTTCATTCTTTATTGTTGAATAATAGTTGTGCGCTCCAAGGCGGACATGCATGCTTCATATAATTCATTGAGCTATTGTAGGCATTGTTTTTGTACCTTTGTAAGATCCAATCCAATCTCGTGGGCCATCCTTAGAGTCTTAATCTCAAACTTGATTGGAAATATGGGTTGGTTACCATAGACTAAATGATAAGGAGAGTAGCCAGTGGTGTTACACCATGTTGTGTGATAAGCCCATAAGGCATTTGGGAGATCAGTAGCCCAATTCTGTCAATCTGTTGAGACCGTTTTTGTCAAAATTGCATCCAAAATTTTATTAATGCTTTCTACTTGTCCGTTTTCCTATGGATGGTATGGGGAAGTAACTTTGTTTTTAATATGATACTTTTTCAGGATGGTCGTGATTCTATGAGTTGTAAATTGTGACCCCCCATCAATGATTGCTTCCTTGGGTAGTCCATAGCGTACAAATAATTTGAAAAGAAATTTGATGACTACTTCCTCTGTTGCTTTTGGTAAGGCTTCTACCTCTACCCATTTGGTCATGTATTCCATTGCAACTAGAATATAGGCCTTCTAATTTGACTTCAAATTAAAGGGGCCAACGAATTCTAGTGCCCATCTCTCAAATGGTTCTGTGACTACCTGTTCTTTCAAACGCATTTCATCAGCCTGACCTGGCTATCCCATCTGCTGACAACTGTCACAGGTATGGACATATTTCTTCATATCTCTAAATATTGCGGACCAATAGTAGCCCATTTGTAAAAATTTATGTCCAGTCCTGTGATGTGAAAAATTCTCGTTGCAGGGCCCATCATGTCCTGACTTCAGTATGTCATAGATTTCGTCATCTTGTACACATCTACGGATCTAGAAATCAGCCCCTGTGTGGAAGCAATATCCACCGATCCAAGTGAATCGTCCGCTACACTAGACGATTAGTTTTCTTTCCCTTTATGATAGATGTGCCAATAATTTTCCCGTTGTTAGATAATTTTCCACATCAGCATACCAAGATGGTTTAGAAGTAACAACAAACAGATGCTCATCTAGAAATCGATCTTCAACTGACAAGGAGTCATATGTTTTGGGTATGCGGGAAAGGAAGTCTGCAACAATATTTTCTCTTTCAGGTCGATCTTTGATGGTGATGTCAAATTCCTGCAATAGAAGTAACCATCAAGTGACCCGTCCATTAGTAATAGGTTTATTAGCTAGATATTTAATAGCAGAATGATCAGTATACAAAATAATTGGATATCCTATTATATAATGACAAAATTTATTGATCGCATGTATAACAGATAAAAATTATTTTTCTGTTACTGTATAACTAGATTTAGCAGGAATGAGATTCTTGTTGATAAAATAAATAGCATAGGGTTTCTTGTCTTCTTCCTGTCCAAGGATAGTGCCTATGGAAATATATGATGCATCGATGGATATGCAAAATGGTATTTTCTAATTTCCTCCTCTTAACATCGGTGTTGTCGAGATCATCTTCTTGAGTCCTGCAAATGCCACATCACACTTGTCAGACCACTAAAACTCCACATTACCAGTTAAAGCATGTAAAGGTGCAACAGTTCTTGGAAAATTTTCCTTAAATCTGTGATAGTATCCTGAAGCACCAAGGAAACTATGTACCTCAGTTTGTGTGCGTGGTGTAGGTAGATTAAGAATTACCTCTATTTTTGTTGGATCTAACCTAATTTCATCTACAGAAATATAATTCCCTAGAACCACACCTTCCGTTATCATCATGTGATATTTCTCATGGCTTAAACATAACCTGGTAGTGATGCATCATTCCAGTACATTTTCCAAATTGTCCAGAGCTTGATCCAAGTCATTGCCATAGGGTGTGAAATCATCCATGTAAACTTCAAGCCCTTCGCTAATCAAGTCGTTGAATATGATCATAATTTCCCTCTGGAATGTGGCTGGAGCATTACATAGTCCAAAGGGAAATACTCTGACGGGCATGTGAATGTAGTTTTATCTTGATCTTCTGGGGCAATCTGGATTTGATTGTAGCCAGTAAAGCCATCTAGGAAAGAAAAGAATGTATTCCCTGCTAAAGTATCCATGACCTGATGGATGAAAGGTAAGGGGAAGTGGTCCTTTTGGGGGGATTTTTTAAGTTTCATGTAGTCTACAAAGATTCACCATTTTCCATTTTTCTTGGGGATGATTACTAGTGAGGAAACTGACCGACTATTTGATTTAGGATATATAAAATCTACATCCAACACCTTTTGTAATTCTTCTTTAAAAATATCCCTAAGATGGGGATTCAATCTTCTTTGGGGCTGGTGTATAGGTCAGGCATATTTCTCAATATAAATATGATGTGTACAGAGTTGTAGATCAATACCTTTCATGTCAAAATACTCCCAGGAAAAAGCTTGTTGATATTTAGAAAGGATTTGAATCAGTTTTTGTTGTTGTTGCTCATCTAAATTGGCATTAATTTTCATATACCTCCTTGATGAAATCTCAACTGATTTGTTGTTATGAAAAATGGTAGTCGAGATTTTTTTTTCCATTAAATCTTCCAGGGAGTCTCCCTGTGCTTCACAATCTAGAACAACTTTTAGCATCTAGCACGTAGGGTTACTCACAATGGCTGAGTTGTTAATAAACCCACCGATCACATCATCCTCTAATTGGTTCTTGATTTTGAGAGATTCTCCCAGCGTGAGAGGGGTCCATATATCCTTTTATAGATATATCGGTGGTGGCAACTGTGGATATACGATAGTTGGGCTTGGCTTGGCTGGAGGATATAAGATGAGATTTTTTGTAACACCTCCTCTAGAAATTGTCATATTACCGTACAACATCCTATGTACACATATTCCATTTTGAGCCATGGTATTCCCAGTATTAATGGATGCCCTTCGAGTCCACTTCTTGGGTTGATGATGAGGAAATCCGTTGGATATTCCCAAGAGTCGACTGAAATTGCTATATCATGTAATGTGTTGTCTGGTCTAACCACTGATTGATCAACCAACTGTAACATAATTGGGGTAGGCTCAAAAGAGTCAAAACCCAGGGTGTTGCAGGTTTCCATAGTTAGGATGTTGATGGACGCCCCCAAATCGACTAGTGTATTTGGAAAAGAACATCCCTGGGGGAATTTTCAGTTGGTTGATTCTGTGAGATGGGATTCATAGCTGGTTGGTTCGGCCAACTGGGATTCACAGCTGGATATTTCTGGGGCTACCAGCTTTGATTAGTAAATGGTTGGCCTTGCCATGTGTTTCCAGATTTTTTCTTCTGATTATACTCCCCGAAAAAGAAAGAGGAGGGGTCTTGTAGTGTACCTGGAGGTCGGACCTGCCATTTGCAACACTGAGCCATCAGGTATAATGGTTTTGTTTCCTCTTATGATTCTCTAAAGACAAATTTTAGTCCAGGGATCGATGGGCATTGCTCCTTTACTTGACCTTTGGCGCAAATAGTGCAAACCCAAACCACATCCAAAGAACATTCCCTTGGACCATGTTTTTTCTGCATCTATGGAAAAATATGGCCAAAGTCTATTCTGCTTCTGCTTATTTCTGTTTGTCCTGCAATACATCCAATTGTGTAGTCAGATTCCTTAGAATATTAGTTTTTAAATTATCTAAGAGATTATCGACTTCATCTCGGGTAACTCCTCCGCTGGTAACATTGTTATTTCTGGTTAGGGGAGTTCACATTCATGATCTGGTCCGTGTACTTCCACATGATCACCTGATGCATAATAGAATAATGTTATCATATGTTTCTCGATAAATATCACCCTTCCCATTAAATTCAATGTTTCTACCCACTCATCTTTCATTCCTTTTATCAAAGTGGCTTTGAGCACTGCACCTGGTAATGTAACATAAGGAGATCTTTGCAGATTATATTGTAATATTTCAACATCTTCCTCTAATGTCTTGTTTTCTTTTCCAGTCATTTGAAATATTTGATATTTTAGGTCCCTGGTTCTACAATAATACTTGTATTTTGTCAAGAAGGCTCGTTTCATCTCATCCCATGAGTTTATAGTTCCACCTCCCAATCCCATAAACTAGTGCAAAGATACCCCTTTCAAAGTGGAAGGGAACAAATTTAGTTTTTGGCGCTCAAAGGTGTAATCATAACCCTTATATAGGACATTAAATTCGAATAAGAATGCATCCGAGTCTTCTGAAATCAATCCATGAAAGTTTGGCAGATTATGCAGGGGAATTGCTTTCATGGGGGCATTGGCAACTGGATCAACTATCAAATATTCCAGAGTGGAGGTCTAGGGTCATTGTTAATTTTGTTGCGCCATTTGGTCGAAGATCTGCCAATAATATTCAAAAAATTCTTGGCCTGGGTATTTTTTTGATTGATTACTTGATCCCCTAGGGGATTTGATTGCACTGCCTCTATCTGGGATTTCAGGTATGCTTTCTTCTTTCACAGGAGATTTAGGTGATGTTGATGAGTTTGCCTTGGAAAACCCACCAGTTTATCCTTCTCCTTCCTCCAGATTACAAGAATGTCCCTTGTCTAAATGGTTGAGGAGTGGAATATCTATGATTTGAAATCTTTTCTCAGTCCCTCCAGTTTTGTTGTGAATCTCAGCATGGGCTGTAGCTGGTGAAACTGTTTCCTGAGGGATTCGGGTAGATCCTTTCCTAGGTCCAACCGAAGCTTGAGATTCCTCTTTTTCGATGATATCGTATATGAAAGTTCTTCTCCCATGGAGCACCGAACCCTGGGATTTGGTAATTTTTGGTGGAGGTTTCCGTTTTTCATGATATTTTTTCTTATTCATACACACTTCACTCAAAAAATTAAAAAACACCTATATAACCTATAAATATCAATTGGAGGTAGGTGTTGGCATACAAATCTTACTTATTTCCTACATAGGTTCTTACCTTCCATCTTTAATACCTCATCCTCCAGAGACATAACCTATGCTATATTTGAAACTCTCCCTGGAAATGAGGCCAAAATGTTGGGCTCTAAAGATGTCCTAAAAACAACCTTTAGTTTAACATTAATTTATCAACCCAAGCATTCATCTTCTATTTCAATAATATCAGCAAATTCTATGCATACATCTCATAGAGGCTAAAATCCCGTAGTTAAATAAAATATGAGTTTATCAACAATCAAGTTCCTCACACATTCATTAAGTTTCTAAAGCTAAGATCCTATTGAACATGATTGAAATATGATCTATAATGTGCTATGAATTGAAGGCATGAATTGAATTATTGAATTGGTCTAATTAATAAACAAGAATTGAATCTGATATTAAAGGCATGAATTGATCTAATTAAGAAACAAGAATTGAATTTGATATTAAAGGAATGAATTGATCTAATTAAGAAACAAGAATTGAATCTATGCAAATAAGTTGATCTATTGATGACTATCTAATCTAATGGAAAGAAATAACTGAATACTGTAAATTGAGACAAAATAGTAATTGAACAACAAATGCTAACTAAGTAAAAGGAACATCAAACACTAGTTGAGTGAAAGAAATAACAAATGCTAATTTAATGGAAAGGAATAAAAATTGCTAATTTAATTGAAAGGAACAACGCATGTGAAAATGAGAAGAACTGTCAAGCAGTAAACTACAAAAAATAGAATTTGGAATAGCAATCGTGTTAAGGTCCTAACCC
Source organism: Picea engelmannii (assembly GCA_009831015.1). Lineage (NCBI taxonomy): Eukaryota > Viridiplantae > Streptophyta > Pinopsida > Pinales > Pinaceae > Picea > Picea engelmannii. The sequence continues at coordinate 289,347 of ML792859.1, read as the reverse complement.
GCACATAGGTAGATCAATGTATTCGGATGTAATAAAGGTCAATATTAATAAGGCCTTTCAATAAAACAGAATAAGGTGGATGTAAGAAGACCCAATAGAAGCTTCCTCTTCTAGAAGGATCTTCCTCTAGATGCTTCTCTTAATAGACATATTTAGTATAAATAAGAGGCGAGGGTATGAGAACCCTAGCTTGGAGATTATTGTAACAGAGTGTTGCTCGACTGGAGGTTTCCCCCTCGAAGAGGCCTGTGAACATTGCTTTCTGAATCAAAGTGCTTGTCTATTGCTATTTCGTGTATCATTTATGTGCATTGTGAAGATTATGCTAGATATTTCACTGTTATTCTGCCATTTCTAGCATTTTATTTCTATTCTGTATATTTTATATATCTGGTATCTTGCAAGTGGTATTAGATCACTTTCCTTGGCAGAAATTGTGGGTATTTGTTTTCCAGGGTAGAGACGTATTCTGGCGTCTTTAAGCCATAGAGACTTGTTGTTACACGCATAAATCCGTGGTTGAGGGATTCATCCACGCAGGAAATACAAGTGGTTCTTAAGCGCACATTTGTTGGCCACCCTTGTAACCCCTGTTGGTACCCCTTTGAGTGGTAGCACATCAAACAACACCTGTGTACGGATCGACCTAGATTTCCTGAAGCCCTCTTTAGATAAACCTATCGGCCGTCGGACTGCTATAGTGTCACCGAGAACAGAACTTGGGAAGATACTCTCTAGTACCTAGGTAGTCAGGTAGTATGGCTAAGGCTATGGTCTATCCTCCTTAGTTAGTTCCCTGAGATATTGGGCCGAGTACTACTGTTGGACCCCGCACATATATTAGAGAGCTATAGCATAGGGAAAACCCTTGTCTATAGAACCCTTGAATACCAAACCCTTGGGGAACATAAACAACAACATAAACAAATTAAACCAGCGAGATCTATTGATGTGCATCTGTGTTCGCGTTGCTAAGTAAATACTCTCTGGTTCAGAATTTGGGGATTTCAGCACTGCAGCATTCTTCAGACCAAAGTATAACCCCGCAGCTGTCTGGAAATGTTTTCACCATTATTTGATACCTATTCCATTAGACTCATCTCTTCTCCCTTATCACATTCATCCATATCATTTTTATGAAAAAATATTTGACCCCGCCCGCTCCCTTTCCAGTTCACCCATCATCATGGCCCATACCCATAGCCAAGAACTAGAGTCTCGCTTCAACACCTTGCAATCTGGTTTACTTGAGACCCAACAAGAAGTGCAACAACTCAGTGCTACTATTGCCTCCCGTGATGCCTCCATAAATTCCTTTGTAAATGTAGTCATGCAATCCGCAATGGCGGAAGTCAAACACGAACTGACCACCCAGCTTGAATATGTATTTTCATCACTCTGCACCAAACTCAAAATCCCTACAGATGACTCTTTTCCTGAGGCACATAAAAAGACTGAAGGTGAAACTTCTTCCCATTCCTTTCAACCCCATCACTTTCAAAGGGACATACACCTTCCATGGGTGGATGTAACCAAATTTGATGGCTCAGACCCCACTGGTTGGGTTACACAAATGGAACATTATTTCTCTCTCTACAACATTACAGATGACTTGGCCAAACTCTGGTATGGTGTTCTCCATCTAGATCAAGAACGCTGGAAATGGTGGCAATGGAGAAAAACTTCCCGTCAAGGATATATTGCTTGGACCCAATTTGTTGATGAGATTTATGAATGCTTTGACACTGACACCAACCATTTGGGTCGTTTGACAAAATTTAAGCAATCAGGTAGAGTCGAAGACTTCATAGCTGCATTTGAGCGTCTGGATTTTCAAACAGAGGGCATGACTGATGCTTTGATTTGAGAGTGTTTTATCAGTGGCCTCAAGGAGGATATTAGGGCCCATGTCCTCATGGCTCGACGTACGACTTGGGTGGAGGCTACCAAAAAAGCTAAAGAAGCACAACAAATTGTTTTCTCTCAAAACCGTAAGCCTACCTTTATCTCGCGCCCTAAACCAGTAAACCCCACTACTCCCTCTGCCCCATTAAAAATCCAAAAATTGACCAGGGATGAAATGGTTGAATGCCAACTCAAAGGCCTCTGTTATAATTGTGATGACAAATATTTCCCAGGCCACAAATGTAAGGAACAAAATATATTTATGTCCATCTCTGAGGATATTCAAGAAGAAGATGTTGACACTCCCCTTGTGCCCGAGTCACCAGAAATCTCTGACATAATCCCTCCCTCTGACCCTCCCAAAGTGGAACTGATTATTTCCCTCAATGCTCTCACCAACTTCTTTGCCACCGAAACCCTCAAGTTAATCGGTTACATCAAGCAACGAAAGGTCATCATTCTGGTTGATAGTGGAAGCACCCACAATTTTATTCATCGCCACATTGCCCAAGAAACCCATTGCTACATCCATGCTATCAACAATTTCCAAATCATGATTTCCAATGGTGGTTCTATGAAATGTGGAGGGCGCTGTGAAAATGTGCGTCTCCAAATAGGTGACTACCACCTCAAATCTCATATGTTTTCTATTGACATGGGCGGTTGCGACATTGTGTTGGGCGCAGACTGGCTAAGGACTTTGGGTCCCATTCTCATGGAATTTCAGAACTTAACCATGCAATTCGACCAAGGAGGCCACCAATATAAATTTCAAGGCATCACTGTTGGATCACCTGAGATCATCAGTTCTCATCACATGGAAAAACTTCTCAAAAAAGGTCATTCGGGTGTCATTGCCCAACTCCATGCCATACAAGCCACAGAAACACCACCAGTGCCCCAAGACCTCCAAGCCCTCCTTTCTAAACATCAAACAATATTTTCCACTCCCCAAGGACTCCCCCCTTCCCGCGGTGTCCATGATCATTCCATTCCTCTTGTCCTAGGAAGCCTTCCCCCCAATATACGTCCATATCGCCACCCCTTTGCACAAAAAAATGAAATTGAAAAAATGGTCCAGGAACTCCTTACTGTCGGAGTCATCCATCCTAGTACGACCCCTTACTCCTCTTCGGTCATCATGGTACTAAAGAAAGAAGGTTATTGGAAAATGTGTCCTGACTACCGTGCTCTCAACAAACTAACCATCAAAGACAAATTTCCCATTCCTGTCATTGATGACCTTCTGGATGAATTGAGTGGCGCCCAATTCTTTACCAAACTTGATCTTCGCTTGGGATATCACCAAATACGCATGAAAGAGGTTGAAATTCCCAAGATGACCTTTCACACTCATGAGGGCCACTATGAGTTTTTGGTCATGCCCTTTGGCTTGTGTAACGCCCCCTCCACCTTCCAGATCCTCATGAACCATGTCTTCCGCCCTTTTCTTCGTCATTTTGTCTTAGTTTTCTTTGATGATATCCTCATATATAGAAAAACCTGGACATACCACCTTAATCATGTGGATCAAGTTCTCCGCCTACTCTCTCAGCACCAACTTTTCTTGATCGAGACCCAACTTTCACAAGCAATTT
>ML792859.1:270823-285674 GCA_009831015.1 Picea engelmannii | reverse complement strand
CCGAATGGTGGTACAACACTACATACCATACAACCACTCGCATGACTCCCTTTGAAGCAGTATATGGACAGAATCCACCTTCAGTTCTCTCATACTTACCGGGTACCTCGAAGGTCCAGGCGGTTGACCAAACACTTACAGTTCGAGAGGACATACTTCATACCCTTAAAGAGAACTTGGTCATGGCACATAATAGAATGAAGCAGCAAGCAGATCAAGGTTGCTCTGAATGTCAATTTGCAGAAGGGGATCAGGTGTTTCTGAGACTGCAACCATATAAGAAAACTTCCCTCAAGGCTGAGCATTGTCAGAAGCTAGCACCCAAATTCTATGCCGCTTACACAGTTCTCAAGTGTGTGGGACAAGTTGCATATCATTTAGCTCTGCCCAGTCAGTCGAAGCTAGATCCTATTTTTCATGTTTCATGCTTGAAGAAGGTGATTGGAACTAGGTGCCAAATTCAAACCAAACTTCCAGAGTTAGCTGAAGAAGGCTCCATTTGGCTACAACCAGAAGCAGTTTTGGACCAGCGTGAGCATCACATGCGTCAGAGAACCATCAAGGAAGTGCTAGTACAATCGAAAGATATGACTCCAACAGATGCCACTTGGGAACTAGCTACCATTCTGCAACAGTTTACACATCTCAAGTCTTGAGGAAAAGGCTTTTTTTAAGGGGGCAGACATGTTAAGGTCCTAACCCACACATAGGTAGATCAATGTATTCGGATGTAATAAAGGTCAATATTAATAAGGCATTTCAATAAAATAGACTAAGACAGATGTAAGAAGACCTAATAGAAGCTTCCGCTTCTAGAAGGATCTTCCTCTAGATGCTTCTCTTAATAGACATATTTAGTATATATAAGAGGCGAGGGTATGAGAATCCTAGCTTGGATATTATTGTAACAGAGTGCTGCTCGACTGGAGGTTACCCCCTCGAAGAGGCCTGTGAACATTTCTTTCTGAATCAAAGTGCTTTTCTATTTCTATTTCATGTATCATTTCTGTGCATTGTGAAGATTATGCTGGATATTTCACTGTTATTCTGCCATTTCTAGCATTTTATTTCTATTCTTTATATTTTATATATCTGGTATCTTGCAAATCGACAACATTCAAATGAAATCATATATATTCTACAAGAAAACAATATCAAAACATTAACATGCTTATGCATTATCTTAATGATGATAAAAAATGATTTAATGCTTGAAACAAAAATCAAACTAATAAAATACAGATTGAGACAGTGACTCCTTCAGATTGGGACCTCGGTCCTCAAAAGCACTGCTACTAAAAACTTAGTATATGAAAATGATGGAAATGTTCAAAACCTTTATTAATTCCATAATTGAGACAACATTTATAGAAACCATTTGTGCAGAGAAATTCTAAATTCTGAAAGCCTAGATACAATTCTTAGATTATCCTTTCCAGGATTTACTACCCTTTATATATTACAAAATATGTGTAAATTAAGCTATCCTGGGGATTGAGATATCCTCAGGATCACTATTACTATTTATGAAGTTTACAAAATGAAGAACTAATATATCTTAACACTGCCTTATGCTCCATATCTTTAAACTCCAATAGCGTGTGCATCTTTGAAATCTCTTCCGCTATCGTGAGTTTACCAAAATTTACCCATTCCTGTACCAAAATCAAACAATTCCAACCATATTTTACAATTTATGAACATCAACTCAATGATAGTTCTAGAAGACGTTTTAATCATTTCATATCCTATTGTATTCCTAAGTAAAAGAAAATTCAGTCAAGATGATATCATAGATCATGTCTACTTAGTAATCTCTCACCTAAGTAATCTCTCACCTCTAGGTCTACTTATATGCTCAATTGGTTGTGTCCCAGTTAAATGGGGTTTACCATGTATATGGTCCTAATTTACACAGAACGATTCCTTAGGGTACATCTCTTAGAAAGTTGGTTTGATTACATTACGTATATCCATGTTCCTAGGATATTAAATCAAATGACAGATACTCTAGATAATCAAGTATTAGATTGGCATATTTCAGACACATAAAAAGAAGCAAAAACATACACATGTGCATACATTTGTAAAGAAATGTGATCCACAATAAATAAAATATGAAAATATATGTATCAAAAGTCTTAGAGTACATAGGTGGGCACGAACGCCTCAAAAATAATAATCTGGTATACATCACAGGGCTTATTCCCTAAAACATATATAAAGAGTGCCCTTGACACACAATGAGTCCATCCTATCTAAGCTCGGGGCCTACTATCCCTGTTGTAGTGAACGACGACATTTTCCAAATGCTAAAAGAGTTGGACCCAAGTTCGTGACACCCCAACTACATGAGGCTGCATCGATGGAGGGAGTTCCTCGATCTCAACCATGGGAAGAACACGAGTGAGAGCGGTGAGGTTTCTCTCCTCCCATATCAAAACTCTCTCAACCTCTCTGGCTGGAGGTCCCCTTGCATCTGCTAGTCCGACGAATGTTGCTAGTACTGCCTCTGGTCAAGGATGTCGCCTATTCCTTGAGAAGTTTGTTGGGTTCACTAGTCCCACATCTATACATAACATATACATAGTTGTCAAATACTCTAATACATACAAAAAATGATATATATAAAATAAACTAAAAATCAAATAAATTTAAAGAAACATGTACCTATCTCTCCTTGCTCCTTCCCGAGAGATATGAGCATGTCTGGATCCCTGAAAAAGTTGATTCCAATGTAGGGGTAGTCCTCTATCACTGGAATCTTCTATGCCCACTAGTCGAAGAACTTGTCATCAAAGGCCTATATGGTCCTCCCTCCCCCTTGTCGTGGTAGCAATGTTTCCCATCTACACACTGCTGCTAAGGATGCCACATGCCCCCATACAGTCTCTCTAGGACTCAGACTGGGTACCCTCTCAAAAATGAATGCGCACAAAATGGTACCAAACCTGAAGTTCTTGTTGCTACGCTCTCGACACTTTGTAAGTTGCCTCTTCATGCAGTCAAGCATGGTTGTGCTCCAATCAAATATTCATGCATATAGGAATTACATTGCACAATACATGTGCACCCAAGAAGCCTGGTGTAGAGCCTTAGATCCATTGATCCACCCAATAAGCAAAATGATCACCTTCAATGATAGGTTGGTGATCTTATGGATGGGCACCTGAGAACCTACTTTCTCAGTGCTGGCCTCACAATGCATTTCGATGTAGTTGGCGATGTTGAAGGGCCTAGGGGGAAATGTACGCAGGTTGGATGGTTCCCCTCTCCTCGAGATGAAAGTCAATAAATATATGTCCTTAGTCGTTGGATTCAATGACTGCCCCTCAAGCATGAACACATCTGTGTCTAGGTACTAGTAATCCACTAGCAAATTCAATAGCCTGGGATGTGCCCTCATGAATGGAAACTAATATAACTTCTGAAACCCACATTGTTTCAGTGTGGTGAAATAAATAGGTTCATCGTTGACCAATATGCCGATTTCCTCATGTTCCCTATCCCTCCAGTGGACATACATCTTGTTCCATGACAAGTTCAAGGGGGAGTTAACTCTTGCTTTTTTATTTTTCCATACTTTTGAGGGTGTACGCAAGATGTCTTGGAAACAGTCGTGTTTGTACATTGGCAGACTATTCTTTGCATGGGTACATATGTGGGTTGTACTTGGGCATCCCACGTACACATAGGGACACCCATTTTTAAGAGGGCATGCCCCTCAAAAAATTAAAAACTATGCATAAAGTATTGAAATGCAAGAGGGATGAGTTTATACTTACTTGGCCCAAGTGGTAGTTTGTTTCGTCCTCTGAGGCTCCAAGAATCAACTCTTTTAGAAAAGGGGTCATTGTTTCCTTTTGGTTAATTTTCATGTTGCAATGGTGAAAATGAGTTGTCAGCTTTTATTTATAGACTTGTTTGGCCCTTTTTACCACTTTTTTGAACCTTTTTATCATTTTTTCTGGCTTGAAAATCATTTAACTCAGTTCCTGAGTTTCTTGTTGGATTTTACGATGCAATTTACCTTTTGGTTTGGTAACTTTTTTGGGAAATGGGTCATTTTTTAACGTCCTTTGGTAAAAGTAATATTTTCCAACATTTTGCATATAAGTTAGGATTCCACCTCCACTTTCTGCATCTTGTTGTATTTTCCACTTTTCCATAGGATCAATCCCACAAAATTACAACACAAAACCATCTTTGATGTCTTAGAAGTGTCGTAACTAGGTGGTAGAGACTGCCTTTACATGGATGTTCTAGATAGATCCTTGTTTCATTTTGGTGTCCATGATGTCTCTAATGACTTTAGGCTCAGTAGTCCTTGTTAGTCCTATCATGATTATGAGATTGAGCCTCATACGTCTGATGCATCATTACTCTTGGCCCGACCCTCAGGACTCCCAAAAATGAGCATACTTTGTTGTCTTTCAAACTCGCTTTGACATCTGAAAGCAACATCCGACGAGACTACAATTATGCTTTTCAATATTGCCTGGATTAATTGAGAAAAGTAACCTCTTGGAGTCCTCTTTAAGCCCTTTTTAGACTCTCTAAATATGAAAATACTGTCGAGCGATCTTGTTTTCCTTCACGCTCGCCAAACTAAAACTTGAAGGCACGTTTGTCCGACGGTATTTTACACCTTTTTCGGTCTAGATGGTCAATTTTACGAACAAAGGTATACTCTAGGATATTCGGTTCGCTAGAAGAGTATTCTTAGTTATAGGTTTAACCCTTTTTCGGGCCTGAGGGACTAAATTTATGAAAAATGAACATTCTTCTTGGTTTTGGTTTATCACCATTTTTGGGCCCTAGAGATTCCTTAGGAAAAAGTAACCCACATGAAGTCCATAGTTAATCCCTTTTCAGACTCCCTAAAATTGAAAAGATCACCAAGTGACCTTACTCCTTCACACTCCTTAAAATTGGTCCACAAGAACATCTATTGGCATGAGTTTACCCCTTTTTCCGGCCTATAGATTCTGGAGGAAAAAGCTACTCCTTGGAATATTTGTCTCGCCGGGAGAGTTCTCCTCAGTAAATTTTATACTTTTTCAAGATAAGGAAACTAAATCTAGAAAAAGGTTTTGATTCCATAGTTAAGCTCTTTTGAGACTTCTTAAAATTGAAAAGATTGTTGATTGATCTTGTCTTTGTCACACTCGCTAAAATGGTTTTGAATAGACATCTTTTCGGTGCTAGTTTATCCCTTTTTCAAAACAGTTAGACTATTTTCGAAAAGGTACCTCAGTTGAGTCTTCTTTTACATTTTTCCAGACTCTCTAAATGTGAAAAAACTACCAAGAATACCTTCTTTAAGCTCGTGAAAAGTACATTGAAGGGGGTTTTATCGTGTCTTGATAATCACATTTTCATATTTGCATCTTTGGCCTAATGTCGGTTCCATGTTTCTCTCAACTAAACCTTTGACGCATGCCTTATATGCAAGCCTTGTAGTACTTTGCCTCTACGACCTGACACCTTAACCCATGGAGGAATTTTCCCCGAGTGTCCTTTTCCTGCACATGTCTCATTGTTATGAATATTAGTATGTTACTTGTTCTTGGAACTGGTATGCTTGTGACACTCGTTCCTCCTTTGTAACTTAGCATTCTTTTATTCTTTTTCAAACTCTTTAAAAAATTGAAAAATACAAAAACAAAATCCAAAACCCCAAAAAGAGGGGACAAGCCATATATATTATTTTTTGGGACCACAATGAGTCCCCCTTGGACAAGGAACGTCCTTCCATTTGTTCGTCAAGATTTGGAATCTATATGACCTTAGGAAGTTGTTCTCGCTACATAGAGATGTGTCCTCCTATGTTTGGTTACTCTTCCAAACACATGGATAGTTTGTGTTGCCTCATGCATCATGAACTTATGTTGATGTGATGTTGCCTGACTCTGATCATCTTTCGTTCTCTTTTCCAAGGGAAGTTTCACCCATCCTAAGTCAACCTTTCTGCAGTTTGTCTCTTGACCTCATGCCCAACCATCCCAAAAGTACAATCAAGTCCTTGTTCGAAATCAATGAAGTTCTTTGCCTCATCATCGAGATCCTCTTGTCTTTTCTCGATGACCCGTCGAATACCTCTGGCTCGTGAATTCATACAATCACATTGTACTCCTACCCAATTATTGAAGATATTGAAGTTGTTTCTCGATCTCTGAATACCTCATCTCCAACCATCGAGCATTATTGGCTTCTTGAAGATGGATACTATACTTGTATATCTTTGATTTTGAGATGTACATTCATTGTGTATTGCTCTCATATACACTTTATATAGTTATATGATATGGATCTGCAATCTATTTGATTGGAAATCATGATTTATTTCATCTTGAGCATGGGTATGCCCACCTCAGAGAGACAATTGTTATTTTGCAGATGGAACCTTCCGAACTCTGGTCCCGAGCTCATTCATTTCGTACATTGGTGAAGATTTTTTAATGTATTTCGGCCATCAGATGATGTTCTGACCTCACAAATTAGGGGGCATATGCTATAACCCTACATTTCTCTACAGATGCATACCTGGCATTTGGCCCTCTTACTTGCTTTTTTTCCCAAGCCATCACTGAGTTGCTCTTCTTAAAAACTCATTTTTTGAAGATGTATGTGCCCTGCACCAATACTTCCCACGTACATATGCTTGTTATACCAGTACAGCCTGCATAAATATTCATGTTTCACAACTACAAGCAGCGTATACTTTCAAAAGTTGCAAGAATTAAAAAGTTGCAAGGAATTCGTTGAGATTATGGGCTATTGGGTAGTTTCCCAACTAATACACCACCTATATCCCGTCACCCAACCAAATAACCATCCTTTTGTCATATAAAAGGAGGTGTTGGGGTCTAATTCGACATGTAGACATAAGAATAGTGAAACTCTACCCGTTTCACATCCCATCCTTACCCCAAGCATTTGCAACCTTGTTGTGAGAATTGCCTCAGAATTCCTCATTTTTTCCTTTTTCCTCCATCAGAACCCATTCCATTTCCCAGGAAGAATTTTGAGAGGAGAAACATACAAGGAGGTGCACTTGGAGCTTCATGAAGAGGATCTAGGACCAGGTTCGAGGAGCAGTAGTCGACTTTGGTTGTAAGTGATCATTGTATTATCAATAAAAGAAGTATTTTTCGTGTCCCAAAACATGATGTGTCGAATGTTTGCATTTGATTTATGTTTTTAATCTAACGTATAACCCTTATTTATGTATGAAATGTATGCTTGTATCTTTTTGTTTGTCTGTCTTTGAATGTAGGACAAACTTGGGAGGAGGTTTGCAGTTAGCTAAGCTATTGAGCATGATAGAATCAACACCAGATGCAGAGTAAAGTTACAGTTATCGGATCCTTCTCATTTTTATTTTCCTGCATAAGTCTAGGGTATGTTTGGGGTAGTTAGAGAAGTAGGATACTTTTAAACGGTTATTGATCTTCTACATTGTAAACCCTGTTGTAGCCATAGGGGGGTTTTTCACGCTAGCAGTGCCAGACTAACATGTAGTTCACCTTACTAAACTAAACACTACAAATCCATTTGCTATAAGAGTATTTGACCTATATTACCGCTGGTTAATTAATTATAAATTTATAGTTATCCAAATTCAAATCATGATCAAAGTCCCATAGGATGGTTAATTAAATCTTACGTTCAACAAATTCAGATAAATTGGGTCAAATCTGATTATTACCTTTGTTCTTTTTCGAGACTAGCTTGTGGTTTAAGAAAGGGATCGCACTAGGCCTGCACTACACCAATCCTCAACATGGTTGTATTCAATTTCAAATGGTGATGAAATTCGACAAAGTCTCATATCATGGTTAATTAAATCTTACGTTCAACAAATTCCTATAAATTGGGTCAAATTCGATCCAATTTGAAAAAATCCTATATTGCCTTTGGTTTTTTTTTTGACTGACTAGCCTCTGGTTTAAGAAACCACAACTCAAGGATATCCCTATGGTTTAAGAAATCACAACCCAAATATATCTAAACTATCAAAATCACCTATGAATAGGAGCCAACCTGGACTACACTAACACTTAACATGGACGTATTCAATTTCAAATCATAATCAAATTTGAAAAAGTACACCTATTTTACAAAACAAAACCCTCGAAATCCATTATTATTGCTAGCGAGATTTTTCCTATAGTTGGATAATTAATTCTAATTTTACAGTTGGTTAATTAATTCTAATTCTACCGATATTCAATTTCAAATCGAGATCATATTTGACAAAGTCCCATATGATGGTTAATTAAATGTTACGGTCAACAAATATGGCTAATTAAATATTACATTCAACAAACATGGTTAATTAAATATTACCTCCAACAAAGTCGGCTCCGAGCTCTAACTACTTAGGGAAAATCACAACAATGAATAGTCAACAAACACACATCAAAGACATTAATGAACATGCAAACCCATGAAAAATAGGGAAACTCTAACTTAAATACATACCTTGTAAGAACTTTATATGGAATTAAGGCAGAGGAAAAACAACAACATAGATCTCTGACTAAGAATATAAGAGTTTGAAGGGAAAGCCATAAAGGATGAAAGGTTCTATTAAACATTGGGTATCTGTAAATTAGATCTCCAATCATGGCCAAAAGGTTCTGGGAGGATGGTAGAATAATGGAGGTAGACTCGGGCCCGGAATTTGTTTTTCATCTTCAAACTAATCTAAATTTTAGTTCAAAAGAAAACATCCCTAATAGTGGATTGTGTTAAATTTGGTAGCATCGACAACCATTATCCAATGAGAGGCCATATGGGCAACCCTAGGGCTAGCCAGGGATATTTGGAGAATCAACCAGTCTTGTGAGGTATTGACAAAAGACATGGGGAACATACAACCTTTGTGAGTCAAACCAAAATTCAAGATGAATGAGATGCTATGTGAGTCTAATGAAAAAGTTAGGGCGAATGTACAACCTCTGTGAGCCTAAACAGTCTAGTGCAAAAGTTAGGGGGAATGTACAACCTATGTGAGCATAGACATACTAGTGCAAAAGTTAGGGGAAACATACAATATCTATGAGCCTAGTCAAACCTTGTGAGCCATGAGCAAAATTCAAGGCATCTAGCAACAGTTAGGTTGAATATAAAATTCCTATGAGCTAGAAACAAATGATATTCCTAATATTGCAAATCATGTAATTGTATTGATCTAGGGTGTTGTCACATGTAAACATTATCCACCATGAAGAGAATTTTGAATTGCCTTGTCAAGAGTTGTAACTAAAGTCTTGATTCTAGTTCTATGTTAGAACTAAAGTGTAATGTTGAGTTGCAACTAAAGTCTTGAGTCTAGTTCTATTTTAGAACTAAAGTGTAATGTTGAGTTGCAACTAAAGTCTCGAGTCTAGTTCTACTTTAGAACTAAAGTGTAATGTTGAGTTGCAACTAAAGTCTTAAGTCTAGTTCTAAGTTCAAACTAAATCATGTCAGTCTCAAGTCTAGTTCTAAGTTCAAACTAAAGTGTAATGTTGAGTTGTAGCCAATCTCAAGTCTATTTCTAAGTTTGAACTAAACTGTAAAGCTGAGTTGTAACCAGTATCAAGTCTAGTTCTAATTTTGAACTAAACCATGAAGTTGATTTATTTTTAATGCATGCAATTAGGTTACTATTTCGAGCTTCCCCTCTTCCCCTCTCTAGCTTATATAAGAAGAGGTCAAACCCTCTCTGCAACACAGTTTTGAAACACAGTTTTCATATGCTGGTTGAGGGTGAAGCAATAGAAGAGAACTGTTACACATTATTTTCGTCATCCCTATGATCGTTAATGATGTAAACCTATTTGTTGCCTTCAGAGGGGTCACAGTGGCCTGAGTTCCTAAAGAGAGAAGGGAGAAGAACTTCTCCTGAGAAAAGAAGTTGCATTTTCCTATGTAAAAACCTTATAAAAAGGGATGTTCACAGGTTGCTATATAGGCAGGGTGCGAGAATGACCAATTCTCGCAGGTTGCACTATAGCCAGGGTGCAAACAATTCGCAGGTTGCACTATAGCCAGGGTGAAAACAGTTCGCAGGTTACACTATAGCTAGGGTGCGAGAATTACAGCACGTGGGAAAAACGTATGGTTTCTCGAATTTTATAGAAGGAGAGGATTCTATGATGAGGTGGCATCCGAATGGTTTGGATCTTACTCACTTTCATGATTAAGTGGGATCATCCTAACCTCCTCACCTTATCTTCTTCAGCTTATAAAAGGAGAGGAGTTCTCATGGAGAAAGTTAGCTTGGATGAGCTTGAGCTTGGGTTCTTTGGCTTGGAATTATTAGCTTGGTTGGAGTGGCTTTGAGATTTTCTTTGTCAAGATAGATTGTGAGTAGCTATCAGATCTATGGTTCCAGAATCTTTGGAGCAAGAAGTGTGTGGGGAACGAAGGATAGTAGGAAGGGACCTTGTGACATCAAGGCAATGGTTGTAAGTTTTCTCTTTCAATTAATATGATACAATAATATGTTTCTTTCCCATAAAGTTAGATCTACTTTATTACATAACTCCTTGATCATATGTATAGATTAGCTATTGGATATATTATTTGTTTTCACTTTGGTTGGTTTGTGCTGTTTTGATCTTGACCGCACAAGAGCGCTAGAATGAAGAAAGGAACAACAGAGACCAAGGAAGCGATTACAAGGTACATATCTTCTTCTCACTTCCAATTTAATTCAATAGTTAGATCTAGGGAAAGAGGTATATTCTGTCCTGTTTTTTTCTAGATCCAGGTGGATCTAGGGAGATCGGTTTGTGTCCGCACCCACAGATTTATCCAATAACAAAATTGGCGATTCCACTGGGGATTCGGATTTTTTCCTAGTTAGTCTAGTTTCTCTTGCTTTGATTGCTTGTTTTCTGGTCTCTGAGTCTGTGGGAGATCCATCAAGAGACTCTGTATTTGAAAGTTCACAAAAAAAAATTGTCCTTTTTCCAAATTTTGTGTTTACAGACATTCTCGCACTGTACCCTTTAGTGGCCTGCGAGAATCATTGATGTTCGCACCCTACTGTTCAGTTAGGTGCGAACTTCTCGCACCCTACCTATGTTTAGACTGCGAGAATACCTAATTCTCTCACTGCACTCTATTGCTAGGCTGCGAACTTGTTTGTGAAATTTTTTGGATTGGGTCTTATCATTTTTTGATGCCCAGTTTTTCTTTGAACAACTGGATTGAACTTTTCAAGCCTATATTGATCTGTTTACAGTCTGCTTGACATTCTTTGAGTTACTTATAGCCATCTTTTCTTTGTTTGGTTTTGAAGGATTAGTCTCTTGCTTTGAGTGTCTTTCAATTACAAAGTGTGCGTTTTCTTTAGAATTGTTTAGGGAAAGATCAGATTTCTTCTGAATAGTTCGCTTTAAAAGAGAATTTTTATTTTGGGTTTCATTGTTTTAAGAACGTTCATTATTCCTTTTAGTGAAATTTTTGAAACAAAAAGATTTAATTTCTTTATTTATATTAGATTGGGGGCATCCTTGCATTTAAAGTAGCAAAATTGCATGATTGATATTGATGAGTGAAAAAATTTTGGGACATCGTGCATATGGGAATGATAAATGTTTTCTCCTTCTCATAGCATATCTTTCATCGAAATGAAATGATTGCATCTTCATATCTTTGCATAATTTTTTGAGTCGGTCAAAACATCATATCGTCCACGCCATCTTCCTTTTGAGTAACAACAACCTTAAAATAAAGCGCTTATAAAAATTGATTAGACATTTTTATATTTCCTGGTAGCACACCTACATTAGATTAGTTGTAGGGCTTTGGAATAGGTGTGAAAGATAACTTTCCAAAGCTACAAACAAACATAGAATCTTGAGTTAGGGAGCAGTTAAATCCACTTATTACATTTTGTCCTGGGAAGCCCTTCTAACACAAGGGTCAAGCACTAGGTCGCATTGGTGTTGGCAGAGTTACTCACCCTGTTTTGTTGACATCAGTGTAGATATTGCACATATTATGGGGGTCGCCTGAGAGGTATACCCACAATGATGAGTGGAAGCCTTTTGAGTTGATTTTGGGCTAGATACCCTGCCCTTGCGTGTGGATCAGACTGACGATTGTTCCCCCAGGATTTATTGTTGTTGCTGGTAACCTTAGTGGCCTATCTTTCTAGGTTCTTTACATGAGGTGATTGTGGAGGGGCAAGTCTTCATGGTACCTGGAATCGACGTTGACCAAACTCACTCGGGCTCCTTGCAGGGTATACCCACGATTATGTGTGGGAGCTTGCACCAGGGTGTAAGTCTGTTAAGCAGGTTGTCAACGTAACTTTTCCACCCGCTCTATCTCAGCCCCTTCTTACTTTGTTCCCACGACGTTGGATTTCATCACCAACTAGTGCGTTCATTGTGAGAAGGTTTTGCTTGTTTGCTTGCTTCCTAGATTTTTAGCGTGTGCTGTTTGTTTTCTCTAGTGGACTCTAGGTTGGATTTTTGTTTTTCATGGCGTCAGTTCCTGAAATGACCAATGAAGGAACCTCTGCTCCAGGGGAACCTTTTGTTTTTCCTTCTTATGGAAACATTGGTCCTCCTCACATCGCTACTTTGAGCCTTCCAGGTCTCACAATAGGATTACCGGTGTGGCTGTTTTCCACTCAGGTAATCCTGAATGCAGTAAGTGCTTTGGTTGTAAGCACTTCCCCCCAAGAACATCAACCTCATGTTGATCCTTCACCGTCTTCACCAGTAAGGTCTTCTTCACCTTATTCACTTGCAAGGTCACTTTCCATTCCATCTTCTTCGTCAGGCGAAAGTTCTGAAGCTAGTAACCTGGTGAATAAGAAGAAGAAGAAAAGGAAAAATAAGAAGAAGAAAATAAAGCAAGGGTCAAAACCTCCAACCACTGTCAAACATGTTGGAAAACAACCAGTTACTGTTAATAATGTTGGGAGTGTTGATGATGTCAAGATCACCCAATCAACCCGTAAGCCCAAGTACCCTTGCAAGATTTGTAAGGGTAGCCATCTTCTTAAGCATTTCCCTGGTCTATCCAAGGTTATAGAAGCATTGTCTACATTCCCTGGCCAACCCATGTCGTTATCCTTTGAACAACATGTTGACGACCCCCCTTCAACCAGTCATGATACGGTTGGGAAGAAGAAAAGTAGAGTCAAGTTTCCGTGCATGTTATGAAAAGGGAGTCATCTCACTCACCTTTGTACGCATATGGACGAAGCCTCAAAATTAATGGAAGACATGACTTTTTCACAGCCTCAACTTCCAGTTGCTTATCGCAAGCTTTCTCTCAACCCACCTATAGTTGATGGAATGATCAATCCGGTTCCCCTGTCTGTTAGTCTGGTTGATCAAGTGGTCAATATGGTCACGTCTTTGGATGAACCAGTAGACCAAGTGGTTGATCCGATCCCATCCCCGGTCAACTCCACTCTCCCGTTAGAGAGTGAAACCCAAGTGGTTGATCCGTTTACACCTGTCGACCCCATTCTCCCCTTTGAGAATGAAACCCAAGTGGTCGATTTGATCTCTCCATCGGTCGATCCTACTCTCCCGCTAGAGAGTCAACCCGATACTGCCCATGTTTTTCTCGTTGATACAGACTTTTCCGTGTCGAGGGGTATTTCTCCTTCTCCCGTGGGACCCCCTCCAAGTAATGAAGCCATCCATTTTGATTGGGGTGTGATAACTGGACCTCATCTTCCCTCTTACATTCCTTTCCAGATTACAGTACAGGTTTGTGGTCGAGACGTTACAAAAACATTGATAGATGAAGGTTCATCTGTTAGTATTTTTTCCTCTATTGCTTGGCAAGCTTTGGGTTGTCCTTCACTTGCGCCGGTTACGCAGAATCTGTTAGCTTTTAACAGAAGAACTAGTCAACCTTTAGGGACCCTTCCTCAGTTTCCTATAACTTTGGGAGGGAAAACTGTCTTTATTGATGTCATGGTCGTCCAAGACCCCTTGGATTTTTCTTTACTCCTTGGGCGAGATTACATCTATGCCATGAAAGTTGTTGTGTCTACTCTTTTTTGTGTGATATCTTTCCCTCACGATGGATGAGTTGTAACTGTTGATCAACTTTCATTCATTGATCCCGCTTGGATTGCCTCCCTGAATGGTTCTTGTATACAGACAGTATCTCCCCTGCCACAGGTCAATTATGTGGAGTTGTCGCCCATGGCTTCAACTTCTGATGACTTAGATCCAGTAGTTGACATGGTAATCTCTTCGATAGGGTTATTAGAGCCTGATATCTTAACTCCTGTCACGACCCTCGACATGGTGTCCTTCCAGAGTGTGTTTCTTCTTTACATTGAAGACCTCTTCGAAGCCATGACGGAGTTTTGTCCCTTGACATGGTGTCATTCTGGAGCATTGTCTTCTTGGAATCCATGATCAAGAACAGAGGTTCCGAGGATAGTTTTGCATCTCTGAGGCAACCTCGTTAAAAAATGAAACATAGGTTTTAAGGATAGTTTTTGCGTCTCTGTAGCAACCTCGTTAAAAAATGAAATAGAGATTACGAGCATGGTTCTTGTTTCTGTGTCAACCTCGTTAAAAAATGAAATAGTTTTCCCCCTCTCTGTTTGAGTCAAGTCCTTCATCTAGTATTTGAAGCTTCATTTCATTCTCCTTTGCAGTTGGATGAAACGAAGCTTGAGGGGCATTTGCCTCAGCCTCTGAACTTCATGCTGAAGTTAAGCTGCTAGTTTCTTAAGCTGGGGGCTAAGTACCAACCATGCATTGGGAAGTCGCAAGCATAGTTTTCTATGGTTCAAGCTTGTGTAAAAATGAAACCACCTACCTCAAGCATAGTTTCCTTTGGTTCAAGCTTGTGTAAAAATGAA
>ML792859.1:236866-248775 GCA_009831015.1 Picea engelmannii | reverse complement strand
ACTACACATCTGAAATATCTCATTTTGAGGAATCAAACACACAATATGAAATCCTTCATTACACTCAAATTGTTAAGCCTAATTGTGATATGGTAGATAACACTAACATTACTTATAGTGTACTATCTAACATAATCTCCAAGGATATATTAGAGATAATTACTAACTCCATTAACCCCCAACAATTAAAAAAACATTCAAAATTTGAAATCAACTTTTGAACCAAAAAAAGGGATCCTTATATGTGGACGTTATTTTTTTTATGGATCCAAATCTCTAGAAGGTGCAAGTGTTGGATTCATACTCAAGTATCCACAAGTAAAGAAAACATTGGTTTCATGAAAACTTGAGTTTCAATGCACAAACAAGATTGTCGAATATGAAGCCCTACTACAAGGATTGACAAAAGAATCAAACCTCAAAGAAAATAAATTTAAGGTATTTTAAGGTTCACAAATTGTTATAAGGCACGAAAGGAATACCATACACTATCTTTCAAGTCATCTTAAACATTACCAACATGAGGTATGATAACTAATAAAAAAAATTGTGCATTTAATATTAGTCTTATTCCTTGTTAATTGAACTCTGATGCTCACTTAATTTTAATGTTGTATCTAGATTGATACCATCAAAGTAAATTAATGCCTGATACCTTTTCTGTTGATATTTTGTATAGGTTGTCGATTCCTGACAACATAACCAATTGGAGAGTCTTCGATGATGACCAACATCTTATTAACTTTCTACACCTTGAAGGCAGGTTCAAAGACTCTATTATAAATGAAGGTCAAGATGATCAAATAATGAACTTTGGTATCACCGATCAAGGTCAAGAAAGTTATCAACCTAATCTAGCTAACAACATCCCTAAGAATGTAGTGAAACTGGAGAAAATTTATGATCTCCAGGATATGTTCAAGAGGGAAACAAACTAAAAAACCAACAAATCATCACTGCAGTTTGAAGTAGTAAATATAAGAACAAGAAACACACCTCAAATTACCAATCTGAGAAATAATTGTTTTCCTAATGAAAGACAATATGTTATCAAGTTGTTCAAGGAATACAAAGATATATTTTCCTAGACATATGAATAACTCGAAACTTATGAAACCAATATCATACAACATGTCATTCCAATGAAGCCTCAACCAAAACCTTTTCAACAAAAACTGAGAAACATGCACCCTAGTCTTGAGCCACAAGTTAAAGTTGATCCAAACAAGTTGTTAGCTGCTAAGATTATATTCCGAGTTAGAAATACTTGGTGGATTTTTAATCTTGTACCACTAAGGAAGAAGAATGGGGAAATAAGGATTTCATTGATTTCAGGAACTTAAACAAAGTCTCGCATAAATACAACTATCCAATGCCTCCTATGAATAAAATCATGCAATGTGTATCTAGTTCAGAAATTCTCTCTTTACTAGATGGATTCTCATGCTACAACCAAGTTCTGGTTTCCCATAATGGCCAATTGAAAACTCATTTCTGAACTGAACTAAGGTAATTTTTCCTTATCCCACTATAATAAACCTCTTAGTGGAGAAGGATCTAGGAGATAAAAAAGCTAATTGAATAAAAACCTTACAAGAGTACGACCTAAAGATCAAGCCTACTAAAATTATCAATGGGTAGGGCTTATGTAAGCTATCTATTGAATCAATAACTGACAATGCACAAGAAGATACATTATATCAAGATCAAATTCTTTCCGAAAGAGAATTTTACTAAATTCTTGTTAATTACGACCAATGGTACTTTGAAATGAAATACTATTTAACCCATGGGTTAGCTCCACATTATATGGAACAAAAGAAGAAGAGAGACTTCACACTCAAATAAACCTAATATCAACTCATTAAAGAGATATTATGAAGAAAACATTATGATAGTGTTTTCTTGAGATGCATTGAAAAGAAACATCCACGCAAGGTCTTATTTAAACTTGACTATGACACAACTAGTGGGAATTTCAGAGGTGACACTACTAATCAAAAGGTCCTTAGTGTTGGTTATTACTGGTCTAATCTATTCAAGAACTCACACACATATGTAATAAAGTGTCAGGAATGTATAAGGTAAGCTTGAAAGGAAAATAAAGTTTTATTTCCACTACAACATGTGACTATAGAACAACCTTTTCAACAATGGGGTTTGGACATGATTGGGGAAATTAATCCCAAATATTTTGAGCTACACAAATATATGTTGACTGCGAATGATTATTTCACCAAATGTACTGAAGCAATCCCCTTGAAGATAGCCAACAAATAACATGTGATATATTTCCTTGAATATTATATTATCACTAGGTTTCATGTCCCTGAGTCTTTGTTTTTTATAATTCCAAGTAATTTTCTTCTCTAATATTAGCTGAATATTCTCTTGAATGAAACATTAAAGTTAAAAATCCAAAAAACTATTACCTACGAGGAAATGGAATGACTAATTCCACCAATAAAAACCTAATAAAAATCCTAAAGATAAATATCAATGATCATCAAAGAAACTGATATATGGCCCTCCTGAACTCCTTGTCAACCAATAGAGTAACATTTAAGTCATCTATAGATAATTATCCCTTTATAGTCTATGGACAAGAAGCGACTTTTCCTACACATGTTTGTTTTCCCTCATTGTATCTTTCTCAATCTATTCAAAATGAAGCATGCCTAGTAATGCAACAAAGACTTGATATGCTATTAAAATTGAAAGAAGAAAGGGAAAATTCCAAAGGGAATTTAATGCAACACCAAGAAGTAATAAAAAATGGTTTGATAAGTCATGTGTAGGAAACAAAGATTCTCAGGAGGGAGATATTGTTCTAAAGTGGGACAAAGCAAATGAGCTTAAATGAAATCATAAAAAGTTCAAAAAGTTATGGTTAGGCCCATATATAATTCATCAAAAAATTAGGCCTCGGAAGTTCAAACTGATAAAATTGGAGGGAGATAGGGAGGAGCTCCTTGTCAATGGTCAAATCATGAAATGATATTTCCCCTACTCACTCTTGGTGACATAATATTGTACATAGTATGGATTCATTTGTCATTTAAACCCCTTTAGAATAAAAATATGTTCCTCCTTTTATCTTACCGCTTTTCTTTTTCTACCACAATAATCCCTTTCTAACCTCTTTTGCATTTGAATTACTGGGAACTATTTTCCATGCCTAGCAAGCACCTTGTAGGAGAATATCTAGTGAGGTACTCATTGTAATGATGAAATGTCTTGTGTTTGGTATTAAATAGTTAAATCTAACTTATGCTTGTAATTTATGGGATAAATTCACTTTTGTTTGTTTGAGGAAGCCACAAATTTTTCATAACATGTGTGTGAGTCATTGAAGTGGACATGGGATTGGTTTCCTTTGTGACTATTCTCATAGGAAACCATGGTTCTTTAAACAAGATACAATAAAAACTTAAGGTGTCTTTTGGATAATTCTCGTGAGGCCTCCGTTTCCTATAACTTGAAAATTTTAATAAAAGGCTTGTTGGGGAAGAATACATGAATTAAATCACTGACTGAGACTTACATATCGAAATGAATCTTGTATCACCCTGCTTACGTCACACCCTACATGCATATGCATTATCTATAACTAAAATATAAAGGGGTGAACATTTATTGAAATAAAAGAGAAGTTGAAAGAACTATCATTAGTGTGGAAAGTATAAGTAAACACTTTAGGGTTATGGATGCTCGCTTGTAGTAGGTATATTATTGTATGATAATGAGGAAACTTCATCATGGCTATGAAGTCTCGTTGGCAGTGAATTAATGCCAGGAAAAAGAGGTGAGGAATGCATTGTGGTATTAAAAAATTCAGGTGTGAGCCTATGTGGTGTTCTAGTCCTCCTAGATTCTCAAAATAAATAATTAATCCCATTTTTAATATTCTCTCCTAAATTATCCTAAATATCTCCACACACTGTCACTATGTCCTTATCCTTTCTATAGAGAAGTATGTTTGGGGTCCATGGTATTGTGGAGTCTATAAATTTTGTTAAAAAATCAAAGAGTCAAGAAATATTATCTCGTGGTTAATTTGAAACATAGATAATTGGTTCTCCCATGCAAATCACCATTTGTTGTAAGAACACAACAACCCCCACAAAAAGTAATATTTTTTATTGGAACCCATATTACCAACATTTGACAAGGCACTACTTTTTACCTACCTGATGATTTATTCACTTACAAGCTTAATGTTTGCACATGGTCACCAAAGATGGAGAGAATAATATCTTCATCAAACTTCAATTTTATCTTTTCATACCATTCATACATTCCTCTTTAAGCTACAAAACCTTTTCAAAAGTCAACCATTAATAGCTACAAAAATCCCCCCCTTTTGGATTTATTTGGCCTTGGTCCTTGTATTTTTTTTCGTCTCTTTACTTCCCACTCTTCAACGCTCCTAATACCAGAATCCCAATGACGACACCCTTATAATGTCACTGGGGAAAACTGGTCGAAAGTAATATTTCTTGATTTTTCCTTGAACCCGATGATGAAGCGCTCCTATTTATAAATCCATTTCATCATCCAAATGAAATTATAAGACTCATTCCTAAACCCGCATTAACATGATTCTTTACTTGGGCCCCATTTCCCCATCACTTCATGATACCAACACCATTCCCACATGTGGCAAGTTCCCACTCGTTGTTCTTTTCATTGAAACCTTTCTTTAATGGTAAACACTTTGGGGTTATTCCTTTGTTATTCCCTTTGAATTTTTTTGACGATGACACTACTTAAACAGATCACCGAAAATTGAACCTTAATCTCATCCTACAATTGAAATTTGTCTAGCGATCACCGACTACATCCTGGCTACTAAAACTACATCCTCGCTACTCTAGTAATACACTTATTTTTTTTAATTGTATGGCTTATGTAGGAGGAAAAATGTCTCGGATGACAACGAGGAAAGGGAAACTCCAAATATTACCCATTATGCATGTTCCTACTATAGTTCCAGATTCTTTCAATATATTTGATATAAACAACCATGATGAGTTCGATCATTTCCTCAGCTATTGTGAAATTTTTTACATGTTTCAGAATGAAATATTCTGACCTGATGGTACAAAAAGTGAAGAATACATAAATATCCTCAAAATCGACATCCACACAATAGTTTCTCACCCGAAACTCTTTCCTTACAATGATGTTGCGAGGCAGTGATTCTCACGTTTACAAAAAGACACAGGATTGATAGCCAATGCTTTAGGCCTCCAATTTCCTCACTCAAGAAAAAACAAATCAAGGTTCGATATAATAACCCAAACCCACTATTGCGTTGAAATAATCATTATTGGACAAGTTTTGGATTGGTCAAAACAATTTTGAAACCATAATGGAGGATTGGTTCGTCGATGAGGAATGACCAACAAAAGAAGGAGAAAGAAACGTCCCAACATGGTAATTAAAAAACCCTTATAGAATTCTGAATTATATGACTTGTAGACTCTATGGTAAAGAAACCAACAACCAATTCAGGATGGAATGTTTTCCTATGGCCTATACAGTGGTTAAAAATGACAAATATTTCAATTGGGATAACATCCTATCGTTCAACATTGCAAATCGAGTTTCGGAACCTAAAGGTATGAAAAATCCTTGTTTTTACATGTCATCCTATATTATAGACAAGATTTGTGCAACCAACTATTTTCTTTCCTTTAATTGGGCTTGGACCTCAGATCAAATCCATGTCCATGTGTATTATTCTAAAATATGGGAGGCTAACTCAAAAGAGAATTTTTATGATATTTGTGACTGTATTCTCCCTCCCTTACACAAACCCATATTTGGTTCTTTATCACATAGGATTTCTCCAAGAGATATCAAATACCTAAAAGGAATCGAGAGATGGTACATGAATAAGTATTGTACTTATGTTAGAATATTTGGGGCTGCAGGACAACCACATCTCTTACAAGGATGATTTTAAGGATGGAAATTTATATTAAAATGTAGAAACATGGGATAATCTTACTAGTTCTTAATATGAAAAATGTAAAATGTTTGGCGACAGTTTTGTAAAAATATTGAAATTTCTAAGGATTTTATATAGTTTCTATAATTTTTTGGTGATTTTTAAGGTAAAATTATTTTATTCTATAGAATTTTTGTGAATCGTTTTTAGAAAAAATGGAAATTAGCGAAACTTAGCCCATTTGCGAAATTAAGCCCTGTTGGCATCCAATTCAACTTTTTCTACGATCCTATAAGATGCCTACACCTATGTCTTCTGAACTTCAAAGTGTCGTCGCATTTTGCAAATAAACAATATTTTCATTTCTTACGACACTTGGAAATTGGTCTCCATTTAGTTTTCACGACCGTAAGCGTGAAAAATCCTCCATCGTTCTTTGAATTGTCATGATCTTTTATTGATATTTTGAGTGGCACTTACCTTTGGTTTATCATTAAGTGGCTGTAAGGATTTTCGAACTATGCCTATTTTCCTGTTCTTACTTTGATTACGCAACTGGATTTTATTAAACTGGTAAGGCATTGAGCATGAACATTTATGTTTTTTGAAACTTGCCTAGTCATTGAATTACATAGGGGTCATGGTTTATTTTTGTTTATATATATATAATGTGATCCTTATTGTTATATCTCTTGGCTTGTCAATTTTATGAAATCGATTGTCATAATGTTTTGAAACATTTCATTAAACATTTATGCATGGCGCGTTGATTAAACATTTGGGTTTTGATTTTATGTTGAATGACAATGGTTTGAAATATTACAATGGCGCGTTGGTATATCATTCATCGTTTGATTTTTGGGTTGGTTGAATAGTATGGTTTGAACTATGTTGTAATTGTTTCAACAGTGGGTTAATTCGTCGGTTTTACTTTGCCATTAGTATTTTGCATGGCGGTAAGTAAGTTCTACCACCCTCGCACACTTTGCATTAATGCTTGCCTCCTTACCAGGGTTACCTCTGTTGATTTTTGGGAAAATACCTGAGCCTAATCTGTTCAAACCCTTGTCCCTTAGCCTAGCTCACTGTGTGTTATATCCTGTCTCCTGAAGGGCGAATTGAACCCTCATGGTTTTCAGAGTCGGTTGTGGTTTTGTTTTGCCAGAGAAGACTGCCCCGTAATTTCCCCCAAAGTCACGTTTTTGTGTGAGCGATTCTGGGCAAATGGATTCGAATTAGCTCAAGCCGTTGAAAACCCAGAACCTTTTTTAGCCCCTTTATCCTCATCGCAAGCGGTTTCTTCAGAAAGTAAGATACTACAGAGATCTAGCTCTTGTTTTACAGGTCAATTTTTCAGTGGCTGGAACATGCATTCTAAGTCTGTATGCATTTCCTCATATCTGTTCTTCAGAACTCCCTCCCACCTGTCAAGCCGTCTCGTCGTCACACATGTATGGAAAATTTGATATCATTTCATTTTGTGAATAATAACTTGTTTATATAACGAATTCGAATTCGGTTTTGAATAGTTCTATCTACAACGTGGATTTGCTCTGTCACATTATGTACATAGTTTTGTTTTGATAAATCGAATTTCGTTTTCCCAGTTTATCTTTGATTGGATTTCCTTCGATTTGATTGATCATGGTATGGATTGGATTGGTTTGATTTATCTTAAATTAGATGCTCTGCTATCGATTGAAGTTGTTGGTATCTATTATAAACACAAGTTGTTTCTCATATTCGATTCTGAACACAATCCCATTTCGTTTTGATTTCGTTATAATGTATATGCTATGTTTGGTGACAATTGTGACATGGTTAACTGTTACGATTTTATTTACACATGACTTTCGCCCAGCTCGAATACAATTTGGATTATGTTTAATATGATTCTGTGTTATATGCACCCAAATCATAACAGTTATACCCAGCCGGTTAGTACGCATTGATTTTCTGTTAGCTCGATCCTGTTATCAGTGGGATTTGTAATTGCAATGGATATGTTGTTAGAATTTGATTTGAAAAACGAAATTGATTGTATCCAGATTCATGATTTGTTTCCATATTAAACTCAGTCATGATGTGTTTTATTTATTTGCCGAGCTGATAATTATAACCTCTGTTGATTCTATTAAGATTGCGATCATGATTTATCGATCCTGTCTGTTGACTGTGCAAGGATCAATCACGAATTTGGTTGGGTTGATGCTGATTGAATATGATTTCGTTTACATATAATCATAACAGTCTTTCCACCTATGCATTTGATTGAATGATGTGAATCTGTTGTTATATCATTCTGGATATAACAAGTGGGAAATGGTTGTGTTGGATTAGATTGTATCACATATGATATGATTTGCTATTGATTTCATTTGATATGAAACAGTCTTGTTACTGTTTGACCCGATTTTATGGTAAAAGAAAAACAAAGTATCCTTACCCCTATTTTCGTTTGAATCACTTTTAGATTATGTTTAATATTCAATGATAAAATCATTTGAATCATTAGTGATTCGTTTTGAATGATTATTGAAAGAAAATTGGATTTGATTCTTTTAAAAAGAAAATTGGATTTGATTCTTTTAAAAAGATTTGATTTGATTTTGATTCTGGTCCTGTATGCTATTTTAGACTAGCTACAGAATCAAATGATTCTGTAGTTAAGTCTGTAGGATCAAATTTTTATTGTTTTGCAAATAAAATACCTTTCTAACTTGTTATTTTTGGTCTATTGCAGATAAATTCAAAATTGCAGTGGATTTGATGAGTAGTTAGGGGAGATTTGAAATATTTTACTTCCATTTTGATTTCCTAGTTTAGTTGATATTGGGAATATCTTCGCAGATTTTTGTAAACAGTTTTAACTTCCACAAGGAGGTTTTACCTTGTGGAAAAACTCATAAATGATGCTCATTTTTGTAATAAGATCATCCTCATTCGTGGGAGAACAAGGATATGGAATTTTAATACAGACTGAGGCAGAATTTGATGTCTTGTTACAGCTTTAGCTTCTCATGATATCAATATTTTGTTTCATGTTATGTGTATCAATTTGTATTTGGTTAACGAATACTTTAGCTATCTTAATCTTGTGCAAATGATATAATTTAATCACTGTAATCCATATCTGATTTCTTCTAGCATTTGAAAGACATAGCAATTTCTTGATTCCATTTGTGAAGCACATATTTCTCTTCTTCATTGATTGGATCATTAAGTATAAGTTTTTGCATAACAGGTTTCCCTTATTGCAGAGATTTATAAATCATATAATTGTTATGATCTTTTATGTCTTGTTTGTCCTGTAAATAAACTCAAAGAGCAGGGCAGCCTATCGTTTACGAGAAGCTTTTGGATTAACCGGTGCGAGTTTACTTCCTCCGACCAGCTTCGAAGTCATTATACACAGGGCAAACTTGTTCGCTTCCAGGTCAGTTTTTCATTTATATGTTTAATATATTAGATTGTTTAATTTCAGTAAATGTTATTTCTTATTTATAAAAAATCAACAAAAACATATCTCTCTGTCTTAGGGCAGGAATCAAATGAGTTTTACAGGTTTTATTCAAATCTTCCAGTTGTGTATATTGTATATTTGTGAATAAGTTATAATATAACAAGTAGTTAGACAACTAATCATTAGAGTTAGTGTAATTAGTAGTTTGTATATAGAATAGTTAGAGTAGTTTATGTATAGTTTTAGTTTAATTTATTTAGTAGTTTGTTTTAGTCAGATTAGTGTATTAGTTTGTTTTTATTGTTAGTTAGTTTAGTTTCTTGTATTTAGTTTTAGTTAGCTTGTTTTATTTAGTCTTAGTTTCTTTTATTTGTTTTAAATAGATTAGTTAGTTTAGATTAGTTTTCTCTTTGGTTTTTTTCTTAGGATCTTAGAGCGTCCAACGGAGCCGTTAAACCCGTAAGGGTGGTTCATTCCAAACGGCTTGGGTTATTAGACAACCCCGGACCGGTTCCACTCTCTCAGTTGATGGACGGTCAATTTCGCCTGTCAACAAATGGCGCTAGAAGGAGGGCCAACTGACAAGATGGCCTTGTAGGAGCCTTTACTTCAAATTTATTCATTTTCCCTCATGTCTCCCCAAATCACTGTGTTGGAACATGCTTTCAACTTCTCATTACCCGATGTTCCCAACGGGACAGCCTCTTGCTTGTCCAAACTCACCTTTGGTGGTGAAGTCAATACATCTGCTAAAGACCACCTTAACAAGTTTTGATGCAAATGCATCAAGCATGGCATCTCAGATTTAGGAGTTTTTTGCAGACTTTTCGCTTTTACTTTTAGAGGTCGGATCAAACAATGGTTTGAATCCTTTCCAGCATGTCACATTTTTGATTGGCTTCAATTTGTAGATGAGTTTCTAGATGCTTTTGAAATTTATGATTTCGATCAATTATGTGAAGAATTTCATACTTCGCTAATCAACGGTGATTCATCTTCAGAAAGATTTTTGACAAGAGTCTATCATATCCTTTGCAAATTTAATCTCGATGACATGTCATTGGCATTAAATCTCTTCTATGATGCTTCCATCCCTTCCATCCAGTCATGTTCAATCATGAATGAGGAACTAATTGCAAATCATATCACTCAACTGCAAGAACAATTTTCTTCACAAGAAGAGAAAAATTCTTCCGATAATGTTGAACAAGCTAGGGAGGTAGAATCTATTGACTAGGTCCTTATTGACAACCAAATTGTTTTTTCCTTTGAATCATTGTATTTTCAGTCTTTGAACAGTATGGAAGAAGATTCATTTCTGGCTCAAGGTGAATACCCTCATTCTTGTAACTCATGCTCTAATAAAAAATTAAAATCAGTCATTGAAGAACACTTAAGCAACGAAAATCTTCTTGAATGTTCTAGTATTCCTATGAAATTGATTAGAGAAGAAGAAACCTTAAACCTTCATCCTCAAAATGCACTTTGTTCGCAAGAAAGACTAGATGTTGGTCACATAAATTTTGAATTATTTATCACACAAAAGGAAAATCCAGATGATCATATTATGTTAAGGAATTCGTCACCAAAACAGA
This sequence comes from Picea engelmannii, assembly GCA_009831015.1. Lineage (NCBI taxonomy): Eukaryota > Viridiplantae > Streptophyta > Pinopsida > Pinales > Pinaceae > Picea > Picea engelmannii. The sequence continues at coordinate 237,761 of ML792859.1, read as the reverse complement.
GTAAGAGTTTGAAAGAAAGTGAAGAGAATTGTCTTGAGAATACCATCGTTGAGTATCATAGTTCAAGAGATTCTTTTTATCTGCTTATTTCTGATTCCTTTTATTATTTATATCCTGATCTATTCCTAGATTCTGGTGGACTTGACATCTTACCTACAACATCCTACTCTTTTCCACCACATTCATATCCTTTCGATATGTTAAATTTTGGTGAAGTCAGTTACAAACCCAACATTGATAAACTTGGATTTGATGCTTGTTCACTTTCATCACTCACATGGGAAGAGGACATGTTGCGAGATGATTTTACACAGTTTATTGTTGAAAAAGACAATGCATTATGTTTTATGGAGATCAAACATTCTAAGTTTCATAATCGTTCTTTGCTTAGCTCGAATCTTAATGTTGATGCTTCACATTTTGAAATGATCAATCTCCTTGAAAGAAACATTCAAACAAATGATCTAATCGATTGCACGAATCCTCCTATGATGAGCTTTCAATTGATATATTCGTTTCATCAAAGTCATGGTTTGCATCCTCATTTTTGTGACAAGATCTTAGGATGGTTTGAATATTCATATATGAAAAAATTTCATAATAAAGACAAAGTTGAGCTTGCTTTATTTTTACCCAAGTATCTTGGAAGTAGGCGTGACATATTTCTTTTAGTTCCTCCATGTGAAGAAATTAATGAACACTTAGAGAGTTGTAAGGAGGATGGGGCATTTCAGCCTTGGTTGATGGTTATTCCATTTCCTCGTGATCCTAACAAATTTTTCAAAACTACTTACACTCGCCTATGCCATTATGACCCTTATCATGACAAGATTGTGCAATGGCTGGAGGATTCATACAACAAGAATATCCGAGGAAATGGTAAGATCATGCTTAC
>ML792859.1:207717-225815 GCA_009831015.1 Picea engelmannii | reverse complement strand
CCCTTCTCCTCCTAGTGGCATGTTATGATAGCTATCTAGGGATAGGCTTTTTACTTCCTCAACCCGGATTTTGGAACTTCTAGAATATTCTTGAAATTACATAAGTGGCTAGCCCCATATGTGTGAATAATGAGGATTGATGTTGCATCCTCTAGTACCATTTTGGTCGACATGGTAGGTCAACTTGTAGGAGGCGTAACCTTTTCATACTAGCTTTGATTGAGGTGATTTCCTCAAAATGGACTCATAAGGTTTGAGACCCCGCCACTAAAATGGCCTTGCAAGATGATTCATATTGAAATGGGTACTTGACACAGAGTGGGGGGGGGTAAATCACAGTCACAAAACTTTGGACAATTTTCCACTTTTCACAAATTAACTGAACAACAAAGATTTAATTCATTTTCTCGATCAATATATATATATATAAGAATACATATTTTATTTATTAAATAACTTGAATGAATACATAAGAACAATCTTTGAATATCATCTCCATACAATTATGAGAGACCCAACTCTTTGTTACAATACCCATCCTGTAGTTCTTAGATCCAATTAAGAAATGAGGAATCCAATCCTCATAACATGTCTCAGCTTGTTGATCTTAGATGCAATGTGAGGAATCCAATCCTCATACAAGACCCAACCTATAAACATGCACCAACCTGATAGAATGAATCTTCATTCAATCCATTATATATAAATATATATACTTCAACAAATTCAACTACATCTCTTCTAACCATTCCTTCTTGTCTATATAGTCTTCCAACTAGTGTGAATTTGAATCATTGTGTCGTTTGATTTTGAATCATTCACTAGAAAATTTGGGCTCGTTGCGAGAATGAGTAAGTAGGGAAATCGTCGCAAGTGCGACTAGTGATGAAAATCATTGCAAATGAGACAATATAAAGATATCATTGCAAGAGAGATAATAAAGGGAGATAGTCGCAAACCCCACAATAGGCAGATTGTCACAAGATCGAGAAACATAAAAACTTTTATGACGAATCAACTTTCTAAGGGTTCGTCGCAAGCACGACGAACACAAGGTATGTTGCGACAAACTTGCTAAACAATTTTTGTGATTGGTATAGCAAGTTCATCGCAGGGTCGTCACAATTGAGACGAAAACATGGCATATTACGATGAACTTGCTATACAATTTTTGTGATTTGTGTAGCAAGTTCGTTGCAAGAGTTTTTATGGGTTCGTCGCAATTGAGACGACAACAATTTGATTTTCGAACAAAAAAAATAAAATTTGATTTCTGAGCAAAAAAAATAAAATTTGATTTTTGAGACAATTATACAAGGTTCTATGATTTCACACTAAAGAGGTCATCCAAGTGAAGTTGTTTCATTGATAGAGTGTTGGTAAGCATGTGCAACATAAGAAAATTGTTTCCATGCTAGGAACCAATTGGTCCTAGTCGAAGGAGGTCATTCATACATCCTCTTGTGGAATTGCTACATGATAGCATAGCTAGGAACTAGAGATAAATCCATAGAAAGAACTCGAGCCAGTAAAAAAATCCAACATTCATAGTTAGATCTGTTAGCACTAGGAGTTACCTTCTAATTGCATAGAAGGTAAGCCCAATACCCATCAGGTTATATGTGAATGTATGAGTGTTTTTTTTAAAGGGTCAGATGGAAAAGACTCGAAATGATAATATCCTAACTCAGAAATAGGGATAACATGTAAAACAAATAAGGTTTGGATTAACTTCAACCAATAGTGTGAGATTAAATGGGATAGAGGGAAGACTTGAATGAGAGAGGTGTAATGGCTACTACAAACATCATATCTACAAGAGCCTAAGGAAGAAAGTTTCTTAAGACAAGATCTTCTTGAAATTAGGAACTAAGAAGCTAAGTAAACACCATGATAATACAATGATCAAACATCCTCCATAACATTACCATAGTTATTTATGTGAAGCATCCAAAACATGAACATTTAGCATTAGAAGCATATAGGCTAAAATAGAAGTTGATTTCTATTAGTCAAAAAGTCTTAAGTCCAATACACAGCTAGATCACAATCACTCCAATAAATATTACATTTTAGGGAGCCTTTCTCAACCATCTGAACCCACTAAAGCAATAGATATATCTATTTATAATAAGAAAGGGAAGCAATCGCTGGAGGTACGAGTTGGCCTTATTCCCTTGAAAATCTCCAGACATTTGTTTGTTCTAACAACTCAGATAAATGCCTAAGCTATAAAACAGGAAAATGTTGGTGACTAATCTAATCATGCTTCTAACTACTTTGATCCTATTTTGCTTCTGAGTACCATTTTGTCGATGTGTCCCTTTGGAGCCTGTAGTTTTCCTCAGAATGCCAACTGCGACTTCTGTCACTTTCTCCATTGTTAACTTGTCCAAAGTTGTTGGCCTAGTCTTCCTAGATCCCTGGTGTTTGCTGGTAAACTTCCTTGTGTATCAACTCTGGGTAGTGCACCCTAAAATGTAACAATGAGATAAGGTAGCACCTATGTGTTGTGTATGTGTGCAGACTGGCTCCCTCTCAAATATTATGTAGCGCCTATAGGTAGCGCCATTGTGTTGCAACCATGTACCAATTCTACCCTCTGTGTAATATTACGCAGTGCTTTACGTAGCGCCACTGTGTCCAGCTTCTGTTCTATGTAAGATATTGCATAGTGCCTATACGTAGTGCTACCTATGTTGTGTTTGCATACATCTTTGGGTATCATTTCCAAAACGCAACATCTTTGAATCTAGGACATGTGCAGAGCATTTTGTGTCCTTCCAATTATGACAGATGCCTTAACTATACCATAGATAATGCGATTTACTACTGAGTGAAGCTAGCACTTTAGAAATGACTCAAAATCCATATAGCTAAATGCCTAGGAGCCTGTATAGATGGAAAACATAGTATCTGCATATCAGTTAACCCTCCCAAAAAGGAACAATTCCCAAAAAATGAGCTTACCCCTTACTAACAATTTTGTCATCTTAACACTTAGCCTCACACTCTTTCTAGTAGAAAGAGTCTCTTCAATTGGCTCAGCAGATTTATTCTTCCTAGCACTGGCAGGCTTCTTCAGTGTAGCTTATCTTTCCTTAGTTACTAGTTTATCATTTTCAATGGTATCTTCTACCAACAACTGTAAATTGCTTTGAGATGCCTCATTTTGCAAGTGTCTCAGCTCTTCCTTTATCTTCCTATTCTGAGCCTAAAAACCTTTGTTTAGTCTGTAAAGATTCTTCAGTTGTTTATGAAGAGGCAAAGCCTTTCTCGCTTTGAACCTTATCAAGTCTAGGGTATGGTTGTAGCCAATCATGAGATCATTCATATGAGCCAAGTGGACCTTGTCTTCTTCTTTGAGACGAGCTATTTCTCTCCTTGCATCCCTAAGCTGCTTGATAAGTCTTTTGTAGGTCTAGCTGTCAGGAGAGATAGTGGCATGCTTAGTCTCAATGGGCTTCTCCCCATACCCCTCTTCCTCCTGCATGGGAAGTGTCTTGTCTTTATCATCAGGTTCCTTGTTGACTCTACCTTTATTATTCCTTCTTTTCACTGGGGTTTCATCCTTTCTTACCATAGGCTTCTCAATGTTTTTCTCAAACTTTTCATCTTTCATTTGCAAGGGTATTTTAGAACCTTTCTCCTTTCCCTTTTGTCTCTAGTAGACTGCAAACTATATTTTCTCCTCTTCCTCTAAGTAAGGGTTTCAAATTTCTCCCCCATAAGCCCTTTAATGATTTTTTCTTTCTTCTTTAGAGCAACACCTTCTAGCAAAGGATGCTCTTGAAAAACCTCCTTATGGATTGATGACCTAGTGAAAGGTTTATTACCCTTGATTTCAACTACTGGAAGAGGAGAGAGAAAGAGAATCTTCTTCCCCTTTTTAGATGTCACGTTGGTAGAAGAAGGCACTTCTTCTAACCCTGGTGGAGGTGGTGATGAGAAATCTCTGTGTGGAGAAAAACAAACTTCCTCCTCAGCTTACATGACTTGCTTGTTGATCTTTGAAATAGGGGATCTGCCCTTTCTCTTCTTGTTGATCCCTACTTTAGTACTTGTGAGTGATGAAGGACCTGTGATCTATGATTGGGGAGTAGGTGTTGGGTCCATCATGAAGTGAGAAGTAACCACAAAATGCTCCCATGAGATCTATTTCTTTCCCAACTCTTCAGAGACTAACATTCTAATCAATCCAGAGTGAAAAAGGCTAGAATCTACATCCTTAGATTTTCCTTGCACCCTATCTAAAATTTTACCTATACTTCTCAATAGGTAATAAGGAACATTCATCTTAACTTTACCAGTAAAATGTAACAACAACCTTACATGGTAATGGTAGAAGGTGTTAAATCTCCCTTCACAAGTAAAATATCTCTGTATGATTTTCAAAATTCTATCAAACTAATCGATCGACTGATTCCTTGACATACTCTGAGATAACTCATTGATTCGATATTCAGGTTTGAAGATGTAGTGTCCCCAAGGCCGAGCCCTGTTGTAAACCAGGTTTTGAAAGGAATCATAATTATGTTTTATAGGCTGGTGAGCCAAGTTATTATAAGTTGGAGACTTATGTGTTTGTTAGGCCAGGGAGCCTAATTGTTGAAGGCCAGGAGCCTGTTGGTGTACTTGTATGTATGCAGAACATTTAATAAAATATAAACACCGCCAGGTGCAGACCGACCATGATGAATGAGTGAAGGGGGACTAAGCATCCACAGAGTGGGCAAGGAATTAGCGGCTGGAAGGTGGGAAAGGGGCTAAGTGTTGAGCCTGGGGGCTAAGCCTAGGGTGCTTAAGACTGGGAATAATATTTTAATATTATTCCAAAAAAAGACATGTGCATTTTGTGTTTTATCCTAAGTTTTGGCAAGGGAGGACGTACAAGGGTGATGCGTGCTGGTGGAACGCATGCAGTTCCATGGGTGACAAGTGTCAACATTGACACATGTCAATAAACGACCAGGGTGAGCCGTGACAAAAGTATCCTCCTCCTCCTCCTCCTCGATTCAACCCTCAGACTACCAGAAGGGGAACTGGTCTGACTCCTGCAGAGAAACCCTTGTGCATCATCTGAACAAAAAAGGCATGTATTTGTGTTTGTTCCAGGATAGGCGGTACATCCCCTGTTTAAACAGTTCGAACCTGTGTTGACCCCTGCGTGGATTGTTTGTCATGCATCCCCGACAACCAGAGTGTGAGTCTATCCTGTGTTGGCAGATTGGGAGATAAGAAGTGACCTGCCATTATTGAACCTGTTGGAAAGACCATGTCTGTTTTCCCCGTGGGTTGTTGTGACCACACAATGCTGGAATGCGTTGGGTCTTGTTGGACAGTGGTACAATTCTCTCTCCAGGTGAGAGAAGTGATTGAGGTTGGTAGAACAGGTTGTTGGCCTGTGAGCGATTCTCTCCATGTGAGAGAGTGTGCAGAGGAAGGAGAGAATTCCTGGAAGGAACCCTGTAGCTACCACAGAGCCCAGAGACTTCCGGTCCGGCCTGTTCCTGTAACCCAAGGTAAGGGAGATTAGCAGCCGAAGGACTTTCCAGGTGACAAAGAAGGTGTATAATACTGGGGTGGAAAAGGCATGTGGGTAATGAGGGTTTGTGGGAAGTGAGCGTGGGAGGTTCCTGGGAGAGAATTCCTTCCTTGTGGTTGTGTGTTGTTTTCCCTGTAACCTCAACTAGCCCAGTATTCCTTGTCTTGGGGTGGAGCTTAGTCCCAGCTCGGGGGTGACCCACTACTGATCTAATGAGCAGTGTGGTCTAAGGCTGGGAGGTTCGTGGAAGGCCTGCACTTGGTTGGTGGAATCTACCATTGATAAAGATAAGTATATGATTATGCTTTAATCATGTTTTGCATGACTGTGCTGCTTATGTATCATGTTTTCCACTGTGTATATGAATTAATATGAAAATCTATTTGCTTGTTGATTATGGCAATAATTCATATGAATACTCTGTGTTGAATTTGTTTATTGTTTAAATGCATGTGGGTTAAATAACATTTGTATGATTTATGTACAAAATGATGTTATAGTCTTCTTTTAAGAGCGATTAAACCTTAGTAGCAGAAAAGGTGCGCTAAATTTTGGTATTAGAGCCAAGGTTTCGATACTGAGCCTAGATGGGCCAGTGGAGCAGTCTTTGGACCCAGAATGCGAGGGAAAAATTGGGTCTAGAAGGCCAATTTCGTACCCTGGTTTGCTCCAAAATGTCAAGGAGTTACTTGATGAGTTTTAAATCTTAGGAGGTATAGCGGCGTTATGAAACCGCAGCCAGTGTGGTATGAGTCCACAGGGAGAGAGGACTCCACACCGATGGTGTAGGAGCTCTAGGATCTGTTCGGGGGGGAAGGTGAACCCTTGTGACCGTCAGATCTAAAAAGTGTGCACGGGGTTTAAAGACCTTTGGATATTGCACAGGAGTGTGGAAATAGTGATACGCGAAATCTCGAATTAGTCAGGACCGTCCATATCGAAGGGACAGGTGGCGATAATAAAGATCCCGTCGGCATTTTTCATGTCGAAATATCAGGATATTGGCATTCGTGAAATCGGGAGTCATGATGATAGGAGGTCAGGAATTTTCATGGTAAAAGTCACGGGAACGATCCGAGCCATCCGTTTGTGGGGACACATGGCAGAGATCGAGCGACCCATCGGTATATCAACTACCGAGGTTTTGATTTGACATAGAGCTTTGTCATCGGGGAATCATAAGTTGAAAAATCCCAAGATTGGATCTGAGCCATCCGTCAGTTGGGACACGTGGGCGAGATTGGGAGTCCATCGGGAAATCGGGGTTCAGGGAATTGTGAATCCTGAGGACATATGTGTTTCGGCATTGGAAAATTTGAAACCCCAATAGGAGGTATGACTGCGGTCATATAAGGGGAGGTCGTGTGAACCATGAGTCTAGCCCGGAGGGCTAACGGGAGTTAGAGCGCATCGGCGTTTGGAAGCCCAAAACCCTGAAAGGATCTGGACCATTAGATCTAGCTCGTCGAGGATCGTTGGATCACGTATAAGAAACCGTGTATCAGATTTCGGGGATAGGAGTGACAAGAGGTTGGGAGTCACTGCGTAATGAATTCCTAGGTACCGAAAACCCAAAAGTCCCGAAAGTCCCAAACAATGAAGTTTCAAAAAAAAAAAAAAACCCAAAAGTGCAGATCCGAACAAGAGCTCAGAAAACACATTGGAATCGAAATGTCTTTTGTTCTTGTTCGTATTAGTCATAAATGTTGTGGATTGTTCGTGAAGTTTTGATGGCCTGACAAACTTCGAATTTAATTTCACAGTGCATGTGCAGAGTTCAACGGAGGTTAGGACTCCAGTTAACCAACGCCAAGTATGGAGTGGGGAAAGGTGCAGATTACCCCTGAAATAGAAGACGAACAGGAAGGAAAGGATGTTAACCTAGGATTCGAAGGATCAAACTCCAATGGGCATGGAAAAGAGAAGGATAAGGAAGGACACATAATGAAAATCATTGAAGGATTGCAAAGAGAAGCCAAGGCTCGCCGAGCTGATAGTCGAAAGCTCATGAAAGTCAGAGATCGGTAGGGTGAATTAAACTTAAAATTTTTGAAGAGCCTGGAAAGGATAGAGAAGAAACTCAAGAAGGGAAGAGACTAAAGTAAGACGAAGAGTCGCAGAACCCATGGGAGAAGAAGTAGGTTGAGGAGTGGTAGCCTACATCTTAGTCGCTCCCAAAGACATTGTGACAGGAAGACACACAATAGTTCAAGCCCATCCCCTACCAGAAAACATAGAAAATATGGAAAGGAGGAATTGAAGGGAGAGATGAACAAGATTAAGCCTCCAACATTCGATGGAGAACATAAGAAGGAGGAAGATGCCGAGACATGGTTGCTTGGCATGAAGAAATACTTCTAACTATAGAATTATTCCGCCCATGCAGAAGGAAGAATTGCAATGTACCAACTGAAAGGAAAAGCATCCATGTGGTGGGATCAATTTGTGCAGGTGCAGCACATCAGAGAGAAAGAGGTCACTTGGAAGAAATTTAAGAGGTATTTTGAGAAGAAATACCTGACTAAAATATACTATGATAGGAAGATGAAGGAGTTCTTCGAACTCAAGCTAGGTAGCATGACTATTGATGAGTATGAACGAAGTTTCCTAGAACTACTGAAGTATGTTCCATTCATCAAAGATGAGGCTGTCAAAATTCAGAGATATCTGAGTGGACCGCCACCTTCCATGAGTGATAAGATTCAATCTGACGATCCTAAGACCATGGAAGAGACCATAAGAAAGGCGAAATGCTTGTATGAACAGCTAGGAGAAAGGCCTATCCTTCGAAAGGTTTGGAATGATCATAGGAAGTTTAAGAAGGAACAGAGGCAGAAGGGAAACAAGCCTTCCTTTTTCAGAAACAGTCCTTGGGGACAGTCATCTTTTAGAGAGCCCAGGAAAGTTGAAGGGAGTGAGCAGGTGCCAAGACTGCCACCTATTGGAGTCACCCGTGTTTTAACTTTACTATTCACCATTTTTAATCTTTGATACTTGAAAATCTAAAGAGGTCCTTTTGGTTTCCCTCCCCGAAAGTTTGAAAACTCTGCAACTTGGTTGAATGAATAGCTATACTTTTTCTACCCTCAAAACAAATCCACTTTTGTAAGCTTGTTCGCGCTTTTGTTCCATTTCGGGATCTCGTAAGTTGAATACTTTATTTTTTGAGTTCACAAGTACCGAGTCACGAAAATGCGAACTCGTTATAATGTTCCTTTTAAGATATTAACCAGGGTCAAATCTTTTAACTCAAGTGATTAGACGTCATCGGGCTTTCGCGCCTCGACGTTCGCCAAGTTCAAATTTTTATGTTTACAACTCCGAGAGGTGAGGACACGAGGTTCTTTTGGACTAACCCTAGTCAGGGATTAAAGGTAAAAAGCTAACCATGGTTAAATCTATTCTCGGCGTTTCGCCGCTCGACACTATCTTTTAGAAAGTTACGGATTTTAAAACCCCGACTCACGAAGTCGCGACGTAATTATAGCAAGATTAATTAGTCGCCTAATCTAAGTCTTCCTTCCCCTAAACTGAGCCTTAATTGTCGCCATCTCGCGGTTTCGCGACTCGGCAGTACTAATTTCCAAAAACTTGTCAACGAAGTTCCGAGTCACGATATATCAAATAAAGCGATTAGGAAATTAATGATGCTCCGAATATCGATTAATGTTAATTAAGCCAAAATCAGCCCTCGCAGTCTCGCGAGTTGAAGACTCAAAATAGGGAAAGGAAATCCACGATGCAACGAAAAGCGAGAAATTGATTAACGTTGCTAATTTTGAATATTTTAAAATAAAGCGAGACATGTCCCGTGCATCGAGGCTTGCACATTTACCGAAGTAACTGTTTTCTCTCCATACTTTAACTGCTTGTCAAACCGCCAAACATTGATGACATTAATGAAGAATTAGGGTGAATCCATGAATAAATAAGATCGTATTTTACGCAATAAATTTGTTTCTACTTGTGATCTGACAGACTTATTTTGAATAGTACAGAATTCTCAAATATATACAGGAGTTTCATTTTATTATATGAAAACATTTTTCATAAGCACACAAAGCTCGTCATTTTCAGAGTGAACTAATTGTTGCATGTATACACAGGTTTATCGCAGAAAGGTGAAAACGCAAGTTTCAGCCATGGCTCCAAGGAAATCAGCGAAGGTGAATATCGAGGTTGCAGGGCAAGGCCCGGATAATGTCTCCGACACTTCACCCCGGAGTGTTGATTCAGTCCCTAGCTAGTTGTTTGTTTCAGATATTCTGCAAACTGAGCTGGTGAATTATTCAGATTCCTACGACAACGATAACGAGAAGGATGACCTAAACACTAAATACAAGATAGTGGTTCAATCTGGAATGCACAAGGTAGCAACCAGACCACGGTTGCTTCCCTATTATGATATGATCCGATGGGCGTTAGATCACATATCCTTGCCCACCAGAACTATCATAAATGACCAGCAGGTCACAGTCGGGAATTTTAGACTCGAGCACATCCAAACCATGTATAAGCTCCTGACAACATGTGAATACACATATGGTGCTGAATTCCTTGAGGTATTCAAACAGAAGAAGTGCACTGAATATGACAAAACCATGCCCAGTTTGATTAAAGATTTGGTTTCGCGCGCCGTGAAGTTCAGAGAAAACGACCAGGGCATATATTCTATCGCTTCTTTGGAGCCACAATATAAATATGTGGCCATGATGACATGTCGGTTATTTGGGAGAGAAGACACCTCGCATTTCTACATTGCATGGGTGCCTCTCATATTTCGGGTTGCAAAAGGTTGCTCGTTTAATTGGGCAAAGATGCTCTCAGACAATTTGGCTAACAGGGTCACAGAGTATCGGGAGCAAAAGGCAAGTGGGAGACCATCCTCATTTTTCATGTCTGCGTATATCATGGATGCAATATGTTCCATGACACCATTCCCTTTGATGAACTAGGCTTGGAATCCAGCCCAAGAAAAACATGTACATGAGTACCATGACAAACTATGGGAGAATAAAGCGGGCAAATTTATTTACGAAATTTTCAGCTGGGTGATGGTGCCCTTGCAAATCGCTATTTTTGGTCTTTCGCCACCTCGTATCTCGGAAAACATTGCTGCAAATCTGAGCGGTATAGCGGATTGGTACGTAGAAACAAAGTTTTCCTATTTCAGAGTGTTCGGAGCTACTGTTCCCCCGCTTGCGTTACCACTGTTCATCCCCGACAAGGTGGCCTGTCACGAGATCGCCCGACAAATAGTGATTGGTGGGGTGAGTAAAGAGATCAAAACATCTTCGAAGAAGGTATGGCCGTTTTTCCCTGTTCGGATAAATTCTTATTCTTTATTGGATTTTGGTCATACTAAAGCCGAGGCTGCAGCCCTGGAAGACCTGAGTTTGGTCTCCATTGAATATAAAAAACATGATCCTCAGAATATTGTAAGCAACCATTTGGAAAATTGTGGGCTGAAGAGGTTTGAACACGAGTGTTCACCCTTGGATGCCATTTTCCGAGGGGAGAGATCTTATGGGGAAGTGCTAGTAAGGATCCGATCTTTAGCACCCGAAGACATGGCGTCTATATTAAAATTACAAGAACATAGATGAAGAAGCCTTCCCACTGTGTTGATAGGTTTGGGTATTTCAGAGGCAAAAAAGAAGGATGTTGAAGGTTTTGAGGATAAAATTTCTAACCTCGGAAAACTCCAGGAAGAGGAGCAAGTGAAGAATCCCCAAGTAGAAGAGGAGACTACGCACCCACCTAGGGAACAGAGTTTAGAGGCGAAAGTGAAAACTCCAAGCCCACCAGGCAAACAAAAGCTGGAGACTGAAACAGACACTCTAGGTACGCCAAAAGAGAAGAAGCCTGTCAATACTCCAAAAGAGTCAGCAAAACAAATAGGAAATCCCATCACCTCGGTCACACCCTTGCAGTCGGCACAGGGAAATGTCAGCGAGGGATGGATATTTGATGAAGAACTGAGGCCTATCAGAGCAGAAGAACTTCCTCCAAATGAGTTCTTCTTTGACAAAAGGAGAAAAGAAGTTGTGAAAAGGGAGGTCTATCAGGACGAAGGATCGACGGCTAAAAAATTCAAAGTTATGACCGATGGAGAGAACAAAAAGAAAGAGGAATTTACCACGGAGATCGCAGGGATGCTGGGAGAGTATGCATATGCGAATCAATTCTCGGTCGGGATGTTAAAAAGTCATCTCAAAAGAAATAATCGCCTGATCAAGACCCTCGAAGCCAGAGTGGTTTCGGCCACAGAAAGTGCTAAAGGTCAGGTGAGTGGGGAAATAGAACTGGCCCAACTAGCCGATAAAAAGGAAATAGAAGTTCTCAAAACCAAGTTGTAACAAGAGCATTCAGTGATCCGAGACGGTCGCGTGCAGGCTGGTCAGCAAAGGACTATGATTGCAGAGCTGCAGACTCAGGTGGAGATTGTTGAAGGTAGGGTTATTGATATTGAGGGGTTTAAATCCTGAGCGACCTAGATTCGGAGCAAGATCTCTTCTTCACAACAGATTTTGCTCGCCAAAATAAGAATGATCCGAGAGGATTGTTTGTTGATGCATAGGGTTTCCGAGAACCTAACTGACAGAGAAAGAGATGTAGGAGCAGCTCGGGTCGCCTTCCAGGAGGCGGTAATAGCCACGACTGACAGAGGTTCAGAAGGTTCCCCCGAGCTCACTCTCCCAGAACAAACTAGAGGTAACCTTTTGTTGAAGGACTGGGAGCATAACATTACCCTGGGCAAGGAACAAGCCCAAAAAGTGACCAATTCATTAGAATAAGCCTTCAATTCTATAGAGGGCGAGCTTTTGGGTATGGACACTGGAGGCGATGTCGAAACTTTAATATAAATGAATGTAGAACAAATCTCGCTTGATCTGAAATAGAAGGAGGTGAGATATTTGGCAGATATCTCTCAGATAGACATGGTGGACATGGCTCGAGTTGATAAACATTTGATCGAACCCAGCGCACAAATAAGCGCCCTCGACATCGTCGATGCACAAACGGGTGACAAGCTGCAGCGGTTAGCCCGAGAATGCTACTTCGTCGAGGCTAGTTGTCAAGTGGAACCTTCGCAACTAGTATCTAAATTTATGGACAGATGTATTGCATACACCAAATCCATGCAAAGTTGAGCACCTGGCACCAAGCAAAGGTAGAGATAGAGAAAGGGAGCGATTGTGCTCCTCCCAGTTGTAACCGAATTTGTGTAATCGTTGAGAGCCTAATTGACCTGTAAAGTTGTATAAATATATCACAGAGCGAAATAAACATGGGCTAGACCTTTTTGGTATCGATTGTAATAGAGTTTTTTGTATTGAAGAAATTAATACAAGCAAATTTGGAGATTCCCGATTCCGTCCAGACTGTGTTACAAGTTTGTTTCTTAGTATTTCATGTTTCATTTCATTCCATGATTCATAATTGATGTGCTTTGTTATAATTTAGTACGACCACTATTATAACAAACGAATTTTGGTTTTCTGCATTTGTTTATTGTATTTCCTCTGCACCAGCTATCAGCGGGTGTAAGACCAATTGGCACTTTCAGAATTCTACGTTTATTCTTTGCTATGTCAGTTATTTTCTTACTAATTTCCTCTTCTGTTTATATGTGAGTTTTCTCTTTGACAGGAATCTCGCTTTATATGCAGCTAAATGTTTTTCTTTCACATCACCCCTTTATATTAAAATACAATACAGTTACGGGAAAGAGCCTTCAATTTGCATTTCTATTTTATTCAGAAAACGTAAAATTCTCTTTATTTCGACCAAATCAAGACAACATTTTAATCTCTTTCTAAATCCTTTCCTAATCTCACTGTTCCTCCATGACTGTCCCTGTAGCGACACAGCCTAATATTGAACCCGGACTATCGAACCAAACACATATCGCCTTAAATCTTTTTGACATAATCCTTAAAACTGCAAATAACCGGGACAAACTTGAGCATTCATGGACAGCCATTGAACAAGATATAAATACTCAGGAACAGTTAGAAGCTAGATGTCAAGAACATAGAAATCTTCCCTAGTTTCCTATACCGAAGGTTGACATTTTTCCCTTATCCATCTTTCACCTACTTTCGGATGCCTTGACACTGTATGTTTAAGCCTTAGTATAGACTCAGGAACAACATATTTCTGGCATCGTTGCCGGGGAGCGAAGTTACGAAATATTTTTCCCTGGGAAAATGACATTCATTTCGTTGAAAGTGTTACTCCTTGATAGTGAACATTGAGTACACACAATTTTAAGGATTTTCAATATTTCACTTGGGGACTCCACGAAAAAAATAAGCTGGCATTCGTTAAAAGGAATACCAGACAGAACCCAGATGGTAAGTTGATTATGCCTGTAAATAATCCTAAAATGTTTTTAAAGACTAAATGTCATTCAGAGTCTTCTACTTCACGCAGTCCTCTGTTTGATACCCGAGATCTGACGACAAATTGTTTTGAAGTTAGGAGCGAGATTCATCAAACTTTCCAATCCTACATAAGGGAAAAGATACTTTAGAAAGTCCATCGACAGTTGACATACCAGCTTTTCTTCGACTGAATTTCCCAGTCTCGCCTGTTTCCCCACCAGAATCAATGGCGGGCGTCGTAGGAGGTGGTGGAGGCGCTCCCGGTGGAGGCTCTCCTGGTGGAGAGGTGGAGGTCAAGTGAATGTCCCTCCTCCCAGAGTATTCGCAAAGGTAGCAGCGAGATACACTCCCCTGGTTTTTCCCCTCCCCCTCCATGATTTGCCTGAAAACTACATCAAAAATCTTCCTAAGTTCACTGGGCAGGGAGATCTAACCGCAACCGAGCATATAAATTTATTTGACCAATTCGCAGACATTTGTGGTATTGAACACGAAGATGTCTATTTGAGACTCCTTGTCCATACCTTTGAAGGACCGGTCCGGACTTGGTTTCGGAGCCTACCCGCAGCTTCTATCTTGTCATATGACGCTTTGGAAGACGCTTTCCTAAGACAATGGGGAGAGCAAAAAGATCACTTATATTATCTTACCGAGTTTGGGTCCCTAAAGAAAAAGAACTCAGAAACGGTTGTGGAATTTATTCTGAGATTCAACAAACTGTATAATAAAATTCCCGCTATAGTTAAACCCTCTGAACCCTCAACCAAAGTAAGCTTCGCATGAGCTTTCGAGCTAGATTTCGCACTACTTTTGCGAGAAAGAAGAGGAGTCACCCTAAATAGAATGCAAGACGATGCTGTCGAAATTGAATCTAATATAATGGCTTCGGGAAAATTAAAAGCTAAAGTCGAAACAGTCAACCATGATAATAGGCGCTATAGGGAACCAGCGGGTCCATCGGGCTCGAATCGATACACTGATGACAGAGTAGATGATATGGCCCGAGTGATTAAGGAACTGTCCAACAAAATTTCTAGGATGGAGTTGGAACAGGTTAAGGCTGATTCTTCAAATAAAAAGGACTTCAGGAGAAACCCAAATCCCCAAAATCAACATAAACAAATAAAGAACGAAGATCAACAAATACAAGCTTCTCTAAAGAACGAAAATTTTATAGGAGCAAATGACTTCCAAGATTTCGGAGATTCGGAAGATGAAGTTGCGAATTTCGGTGATGACTGTTCGCAGCCATATCTCACTCGTGAAGATTATGAAAAATCTTTGAACACCGCACAATCGTCTAATAAAGAGGAAGAAGGTGATCACACTGACCTTTGTGTATCTCAACCAGAAACAGAAATGATAGCGGCTGAGTTCCAACCAAAATACAATCTAAGATCTAAAAATAAGCCTACCTTAACGAATCAACCTGAGAAAATCCTTCAAAAAGGTCAAGTTTATGAACCTCCTGCGGAAGAGACCTTGTTACCCAGCAAGAAAACCAAGGTAACAAGCACTCAAGAGTCCGAGGCGAAAAAATTTGAAACTCAAACACAAGAAACTGAACCAGTAGATAAAGTTACGTCTTCAACTAAGATCACGAGTGATAAAGCGATTCAGACAAGTAAGTCGAAAAAAAAAAATGTGGAAGTCTCAACCAAAGAAACAGATAAGATAAATACATCTTTCATTCTTGAAAATGAGTTAAACAAAATTAAAATACCCATTCCTTTGGTAGAATTAGCAAAAAATCTCGCTTATCGGAAGCAAATTGCCAAAGCGATGGGTGTCTACGATCAAGAAAGTCAGTCTGATGTTATCAATCTGGAAGATGATAGACCTAACATCACCTTTGGTCCACATTTTGAGGGATCCAAAGACAACGTCACTCCTTTCTATATCACCCTGAATATACATGATCAGTTGCTGCATAATTGTATGTTAGACTCCGGGGCCTCTCATAATGTTATGCCCAAAATTATAATGGAGAAGCTAGGTCTCCAGATCACGAGACCTTATGGAAATATGTATTCTTTCGATTCAAGGAAGGTTAAATGCATGGGAATGATAAAGGATCTGGTAGTTACCCTAGCGCAGGTCCCTGTTAAAAGTATCCTGATGGATGTGGTTATCGTCGATATCCCCCCTAAGTACGGTATGTTGTTGTCTAGGTCATGGGGGGCCAATTTGGGAGGTTCCCTTTAGTTATACATGTCTTATGCCACAATCCCTGTTTTCAGGGGTCAATTCACTCGCTTATAGACAGAGACAAGATTAGCGTACACAGTCAGTGATCCTCAAAATCGACACAACTTCCCCATCTACATCGCGGACCAAGATCTGGGAAACTGCATTTTGTCTTTTGATGATGGATTGGATGGAGGTCCAAAGGAACTTGATATAAAGAAAGAAGAGTTAAGCCCCTTTACAGAAGAGTTCTGCACTAATGGTGCATGGAAAATGTATTTCGATCGCGCTTCATCTTCTGAAGGAGTCGGTGCTGGGGTACTTTTGGTGGCGCCTGAAGGTAAGTTCATTGTTCCTTTCTCCTATCATTTGCAGTGGGACATAGATTACACCAATAACGTATGTGAGTATGAGGCATTGATCTTGGGATTAGAAGCTTCCAAGAAGTTGAATATAAAAAAATTGGAGGTATACGGTGATGCGGAACTGATAGTAAGACAAATAAACCGACAATACCTAGCCAAGCATCCAAGACTAAGAACATACGAAATTGTGCTTGGGATTTGATGGAAAACTTTTTCTCATCTGTAAAGGTCCATTTTATCCCTCGTGCAAAGAATCTACATGCTGACGCATTGGCCAAGGCAACCTCAACCTTTTCTCCTCCCACGACCGTCAAATTGAAATATCACATTGAAATTAGATATAAACCCTCTATACCAGACAATATTCGGCACTGGCAAGTGTTCGAAGATGATGAACAAATAAAGAAATTTCTTAGAGCCGTAGGTGAGTTCTCTGAAACTCATCCAGACTAAGAGAATCAAAATGACTCGACGTGGATTATGCAAGAAGGGGAAGACCCTGAAACCTTCCGAGAAAAAATAACGGATCATCGTATGTTGGTCCTTAAAAACAACCAAATTCCGAAAGGCTTAATTCCTTTAGAAAGACTTTTCAATCAGAATGACGTACCTGTGAAATCCACTCTGCAGCCCCAACCCGAAGAAGTGGAGGACTGCGATATTGGAACTGAAAAAGAATCCCGGATAGTAAAGATATCTAAGTTCCTTCCTCCCAAGGTAAAAGTCCAGTACAAAGACCTACTCAGACAGTACAAAGATGTTTTCGCCTGGTCTTATGATGAGATTAGAACATATGACACTTCCATAATTGAGCACAAAATACCTTTGAAGCCCGGGGTCAAGCCGTTTAGGCAAAATCTTAGGAAAATTAACCCCATTTTGTTGCCTGTGATTGAAAAGGAAGTCAAGAAGCTTTTAGATGCGAAAATAATTGTACCCCTGAGGTACTCAGACTGGGTGGCAAATTTGGTATCGGTCAGGAAAAAGAACGGAGAAATCAGACTGTGTGTGGATTTGCGAAACTTGAATAAGTCTTCCCTTAAGGATAATTATCCACTCCCCAAAATGGACCACGTCCTAGAAAAGGTAGTCAGAGCAAATCGAATGTCTATGATAGATGGGTTCTCGGGATATAACCAAATCGCCATGAATGAGCAAGATAGAGAAAAAATGGCTTTCACCACACCATGGGGTACTTTCCTGTATGATAAAATGTCGTTTGGTTTGATGAATGCAGGAGCTACATTCCAATGCGCTATGGACATTGCTTTCATAGGAGAAAGAGACAAGTTCGTAGGCATCTACCTTGACGATTTGACGGTTTTCTCTAAAACTGATGAAGAACATTTGAGCCATATAAAACAGACTTTCAAAAAATGCCGCAGGTATGGTCTGTCTTTGAACTCGAAGAAATCACATTTCGCCATGTGGGAAGGTAAGCTTGTTAAGTACCTAAGTACCTAAACCGGATCTGAAAATATACTTCAGAAATAACCAAGAATAAACCATAAACCATTCACCATAACCATGAACACAAGAAATATCCAAAACCCTTGAGGTAGGGTAACACCATATATTAATCCTTATGGAAGGATAAAACTCCTCAAGCAA
>ML792859.1:180195-194953 GCA_009831015.1 Picea engelmannii | reverse complement strand
ATAAGGGTAATTAAATGAAGGGATAAGGAATTGAATGGAGGAAGGAGTGTCGGTGAAGGGAGGGATAAGGAAGGAAGGAAGGAGTTGGAGGAGGGCATTCGACGGGAAGGAAGCCATGATTTTTTTGGGGAGAACTCTGAGTATTGGACCAGGGAGGAATTTTGTGTTTGGGATTGACACAGTGGACCAGGGTTGCTAGAGGTTTTGGGCTCAGAGGGCCAGGATATCCATAGATATCCTGGAGCTAGGTTGTTTTCCTAGTTGGCAGGGTGGACAATAGTTTTGGGCAATTTTTTTGTGTTTGCAACAGGACTGGGCTATGTAGCAGGTAGCAGGACAGCAACAGCAGCAAGGCAGCTGGCAACAGAAATAGCATCAGAACCAGGTACCCTATTGAATTATGCATTTATTTATTCTTCTATGAATTCGTTAATATTTGATGAATCTAAATTGCTGAAGTTGTTGGTATGACGATCGATATTATGATGAATAGATATTGTTTTAGTTAAGAAATAATTGCTCGTGAGGATAAAAATGTTTAGATATATATATATATATATTTCTGGGCATTACACACTGGCTCGCTAAAATACAGGAATTTGATCTGGAAGTCAAGCCGACTAAATTGATAGAGGGGTAGGTTCTGACCAAACTCCTGGCTGAGTCGAACCTTAGAGTTCTTGATATAAATTGCTTCCAAGGGGAAGACGAACATGCACGCCTGCAAGGGCCGAATGACCAGACAAATCCAAGCAAGGTCGAAGAAAAATTCATATTGTCAGGCTGGTGTAAAGACATAGTGTTCTACTTGTTAAACCTGAAATGTCCAGATGGACTATCACTAGCCAAATGCAGAACTTTAAAACTTCATGCTGTAAAATATTGCATCGCCGAAAATCAACTATACTGGAAGGATCCACTCGGGTTCCTACTGGTCTGTTTGGTTGATTCAGAAACTCCACAGGTTATAGAGGAATTTCACGAAGGGATCTATGGAGGACACCATGCATGAAGAGCCACATCCTACAAGATCTTGAGGGCCGGGTACTATTGGCTGAAACTATTTTCGAACGTCAATGCCAAAGTGTGTGCCTGCAACCTGTGTCAACTATTCGCTGGTAAACAGAAACTCCCTGCACTACCACTTGTTCCAGTCAAAACTGAAGCCCCATTTAAACAATGGGGGCTAGATTTCATAGGGGAAATTAATCCCCATTCCAGTGCTCAGCATAAGTGGATCTTAACAGCCACAGATTATTTTACAAAGTGGGTGGAAGACATTCCAACCAAAAGGGCAACAAACTCGGTGGTGATCAAATTTTTGGAAGACAATATCCTGTCAAGATTCGGGTGTCCCTGAAAGATTGTTACCGACAACGCCCAGGCCTTCAATTCCATGGCTATGATCAACTTCTACCAAAAGTACAATATCGTTCTCGGTCATTCCACTACGTACTACCCCCAGGGAAACGGGCTGGTCGAATCATCAAACAAGATCTTGGTAAGCATAATCAAGAAAGTACTGGATGAAAATAAAATATCCTGGCATGCACACTTGAAGTACGCATTGTGGGAAAACTGCATCAGCACTAAAAGGTCTATCGGCATTTCGCCGTTTCAAATGGTCTATGGGATAGATGTGGTTCTACCTATAAACTTAGCGTTGCCAGTAATGAAGTTATGGCAGGATCAGAACGAAGAACCCAATCATGTAACCAGAAGAATTAACCAGCTGATCGAGGTTCAACAACATCGAGTGGAGGTTGATTAGAAAATGCAGAAGTACCAGGATGATATGAAAGCATTGTTCGACCTCAAGGCAAAATATAGAGAATTCCTTCCAGGTGATTTAGTATTAAGATGGGATACAAGAAGGGAAGAAGCCGTGAAGCATGGTAAATTTGACCATCTATGGTATGGACCATTCAGGGTCTCAACTCCAGAAGGAAAAAACTCCTTCCTATTGGAGAACATTGACAGAGAAGTCCTCAGAGCCCCTGTCAACGGGTGATATCTGAAACATTACATGTCCTAACATTTGTAAAGAAAAAAAAATAAATTTGTAAAAAAATAAATTTTATGTTTTGTGCATACGCATATTTTCATTTGAACATTTACTTTTAATTTTATGTTTTTTGGTTCCTAAACGCTTGACACATTTCCAATAAGATTCGTATTTTCTTTTTACAGGATACCAGCTGCAGATGAAACTAGCAAGAAAAGTAATTTGCAGGTCGGTGTCAGAAATAGGGCGGCACAAAGAAGGTGATACCTAAATTAATTTCATAATGCACAAAGAAAATGAAAAGAAAAGATAAAGGTGAGCTTTCAAAATACACAGGTTATAAAAGACTTTTTAGAGTAAACCAAGGTAACATTTTTCAAATTGCAGTGTCAGCTAAAACGTTAGATAGTAGGATTATTGTTGGTGGGATAATTTTCAAATTAAAGTAATTTGAATGAATACATTAAATCAAAAAACAGTCAGCGAGAACAACTATCACCAAAGATGTCTTTAAAATCCAGTCTTGAACTGTTTTGACTTTTTGCGTCTTCAGTCTCTAAATCGCCACCTTATATCATGTCCATCTCCGAGTCTAACTTTTAGCAAATCACCATCTTTCTGAGTCATTGCGAAGGGATACAAGTATTTTGTTTTAAACCTCAAGGGTTTCAAAATAGATCTTGATGGGAAAGCTGGTCTTCACAACTACTTAATCTCCTACTAAACAAAAGAACGTTTAGAGCGATCTTAACTTTCCTAGGTTTTTGAACAGTTTTAGAAGAATCAAAACTTGCTCGAATAGGATGCCCCTTAAAAATCTTTTTTTTTCCCCTGTCTCCCTAAGAACGAAGGTGTTGTGAAGGTCAAAGGAAGATTGATACCGAGTAATCAAAATAAGTTGACAGACCTATGATACAAAATATTACACAGATATCAGCCCTGATATAAACTGATTGCTCCCATCTTCATGTATTAAAAGTAAATTATAAGACAGGTGGTGAAAGCAAATTCAGAAATGATTTCCCCCACCTAGTCCAGTGAGACGATGAAAGGAAATTCAGAAATGATTTCCCCCACCTAGTCCAGTGAGACGATGAAAGGAAATTCAGAAATGATTACCCTCGTCTCAGCGTTTAAACGCATAAATATTTTCCGAAGTGGTGAAAAGAAATTTAGTGAAAAAGGGTCAGACAACTTCACCGGGGTAATGAACAGGCTCGCTGGCAGTGAAGCAATGTCTGAGATATCTGTAAGGTTGTTATACATGAATATCACTCTACTCTGGTAACCAATGCTTTCTAAAAACCTGATCATTACCCCAAATTCTGATGGGACTTCCCGTTTTAAAATTATATAATATCATTCTTTTAATCCAAGTTGAAAATCACAAGAGCTATTGAATCATCTAGGGTCGTTTTGATCTCTTAAAACAGTCCCAAAATTAGTAGTGAGAAAGGGAATATTGTGAAAGGGACTACAGCCGTGTTTGGAAAGAGCATCTGAGTTTGAATAAACCCCTCAAGGTAAAAAACAAAATATTTTCCACCTTCAATCCTTTTTTCCTTGGGATTTTTCCGCATGTTTGAGCTTTTGACTCCATTTACCCAATGTGGGCACATGGTCTACTATTCTTCCCACCTCACAGGGAGGCATGATCCCTAGTTGGAGCCTATGTTGGAGCCGCCCTTGTTTTAACTTTACTATTCACCATTTTTAATCTTTGATACTTGAAAATCTAAAGAGGTCCTTTTCATTTCCCTCCCCGAAAGTTTGAAAACTCTGCAACTTGGTCAAATGAACAGATATACTTTTTCCACCCTCAAAACAAATCCACTTTTGTAATCTTGTTCGTGCTTTTGTTCCATTTTGAGATCTCGTAAGTCGAATACTTTATTTTTTGAGTTCACAAGTCCCGAGTCGCGAAACTGCGAACTCGTTATAAAGTTCCTTTTAAGATATTAACCAAGGTCAAATCTTTTAACTCAAGTGATTAGAGGGGCGAGATCTTATGGGGAAGTGCTAGTCAGGATCCGATCTTTAGCACCCAAAGACATGGCGTCTGTATTAAAATTCCAAGAAAATAGATGAAGAAGCCTTCCCACCGTGTTGGGAGGTTTGGGTATTTCAGAGGCGAAAAAGAAGGATGTTGAAGGTTCTGAGGGTCAAATTTCTAAGCTCGAAAAACTCTAGGAAGTGGAGAAAATGAAGAATCCTGAAGCAGAAGAGGAGACTACGCACCCACCCAGGGAACAGAGTTCAGAGGCGGAAGTGAAAACTCCAGGCCCACCAGGCGAACAAAAGTAGGAGACTGAAACAGAGGCTATAGATACGCCAAAAGAACAAAACCCTTTCAATACTCCAAAAGAGTCAGCAAAACAAATAGGAAATCCCATCACCTCGGTCACACCCTTTCACTTGGCACAGGGAAATGTCAGCGAGGGATGGATATTTGATGAAGAACTCAGCCCTATCAGAGAAGAAGAAATTCCTCCAAATGAGTTCTTCTTTGACAAAAAGAGAAAAGCAATTGTGAAAAGGGAGGTCTATCAGGACAAAGGATCGACGGCTAAAAAATTCAAAGTTATGACCGATGGAAAGAACAAAAAGAATGAGGAATTCACCATGGAGATCGTAGGGACGCTGGGAGCATATGCATCTGCGAATCAATTCTCGTTCGGGATGTTAAAAAGTCAGATCAAAAGAAAGAATTGCCGTATCAAAAACCTCGAAGCCAGAATGGTTTCGGCCACAGAAAGCGCTAAAGTTCAGGTGAGTGGGGAAATAGAACTGGCCCGACTAGCCGATAAAAAGGAAATAGAAGTGCTCAAAACCAAGTTGGAACAAGTGCATTCAGTGATCCGAGACGGTCGGGTGCAGGCTGGTCAACAAAGGAATATGATTGCAGAGTTGCAGGCTCAGGTGTAGATTTCTGAAGGTAGGGTTATTGATATCGAGGGGTTTAAATCCCGAGCGACCCAAATTTGGAGCAAGATCTCTTCTACACTATAGAGTTTGCTCACCAAAATAGGAATGATCCGAGAGGATTGTTTGTTGATGCATAGGGTTTCCGAGAACCTGACTGACAGAGAAAGAGATGCAGGAGCAGCTCGGGTCGCCTTCCAGAAGGTGATAATAGCCACGAATGACAGAGGTTCAGCAGGTTCCCCCAGGCTCACTCTCCCAGAACAAACTAGAGGTAACATTTTGTTGAAGGACTGGGAGCATAACATTACCCTGGGCAAGGAACCAGCCCAAAAAGTGACCAATTCATTAGAAGAAGCCTTCAATTCTATAGAGGGCGAGATTTTGGGTATGGACACTAGAGGCGATGCCGAAACTTTAATACAAATGAATGTAGAATAGATCTCACTTGATTTGAAAGAGAAGGAGGTGAGAGATTTGGAAGATATCTCTCAGATAGACAGGGTGGACATGGCTCGAGTTGATAAACATTTGATCCAACCCAGCGCACAAATAAGTGCCCTCGACATCGTCGATGCACAAACGGGAAACAAAATGCAGCAGTTAGCCCAAGAATGCTACTTCGTCGAGGCCAGTTGTCAAGTGGAACCTTCACAGTTAGTATCTAAATTTGTGGACAGATGTATTGCATACACCAAATCCACGCGAAGCTGAGCACCTGGCACCAAGCAAAGGTAGAGCTAGAGAAAGGGAGAGATTGCACTCCTCCCAGTTGTAACCAAATTTGTGTAACCGTTGAGAGCCTAACTGACCTGTAAAGTTGTATAAATATATCACAAAGTGAAATAAACATGGGCTAGACCTTTTTGGTATCGATTGTAATAGATTTTTTTTCATTGAAGAAATTAATACAAGCAAATTTGGAGATTCTCGATTCCGTCCAGACTGTGTTAAAAGTTTGTTTCTTAGTATTTCATCTTTCATTTCATTCCATGATTCATAATTGATGTGCTTTGTTATACTTTAGTACGACCACTACTATAACAAATGAATTCTGGTTTTCTGCATTTGTTTATTGTATTTCCTCTGCACCAGCTATCAGTGGGTGTAAGACCAATTGGCACTTTCAGAATTCTACGTTTATTCTTTACTATGTCAGTTATTTTCTTACTAATTTCTTATTCTGTTTATATGTGAGTTTTCTCTTTGACAGGAATCTCACTTTATATGCAGCTAAATGTTTCTCTTTCACATCACCCCTTTATATTAAAATACAATACAGTTATGGGAAAGAGCCTTCAATTTGAATTTCTATTTTATTCAGAAAACGTAAAATTCTCTTTATTTCGACCAAATCAAGACAACATTTTAATCTCTTTCTAAATCCTTTCCTGATCTCACTATTCCTCCATGACTGTCCCTATAGAGACACAACCTAATATCGAACCCAGACTATCGAACCAAACACATATCGCCTTAAATATTTTTGACATAATCCTTAAAACTACAAATAACCGGGACGAACTTGAGCATTCATGGGCAGCCATTGAACAAGATATAAATACTCAGGAATAGTTAGAAGATAGATGTCAAGAACATAGAAATCTTCCCTAGTTTCCTATACCGAAGGTTGACATTTTTCCCTTATCCATATTTCACCTACTTTCGGATGCCTTGACACTGTACGTTTAAGCCTTAGTACAGACTCAGGAACAACACCAGCTATGGAGTGTTGGGGTTGTAAAGGGAATCATAGGTACAGAGACTGCCCCCAGAGAAAAGACAAAGCAAGAACTGTCCATACTATTCATCAAGCTAAAACAGTGGATGATATGGGCAGTAGAATGCCGAGGATCTATGTATCCTTGGACAATAAGCAAGCAGAATTTCAATCGCACATGATTGAAGTGGAAGGTATGATCAATAACTGACCACTTGTTATTTTAATTGATTCAGGGGCTATCCATAGTTATGTAGATCCTAGAGTGGTGGAAAGTTTGTATCTAACGAGAAGCAAACATGAGAAGTCTTGGTTAGTGCATTTGTCCATAGGGACCAAGAGGAAGGTCACTGAATTGATTAAGTCTTGTTCAATGGACATGAGAGGAATGAGCACTAAGGATGAATTGAACATTTTTCCTTTAGGCTCATACGATTGCTTAATTTGGATGGATTGGTTGGACCAACACCATTCCCTTATGGATTACCATAACAAGAGGTTCACATCCCTGAATGAAGAGGGAAATCAGGTAACAGTCCAAGGAATTCCCAGAGTTGTGGATGTGAGGGAAATCCCAGCCATGCAGCTGAAGAAATGTTACCGGAAAGGCTATCAATTATTTGCAGCTCGGGTGGAAGAAGCATCCTGAGATGAAGTCTCGACTCTGGAAGACCACAAATTAATCAAAGAACTCAAGGACATATTTCAGGAGGTACCTAGACTACCTCCAAAGAGGGACATCGATTTTTCTATAAATTTGATGCCTGGAGCAACTCCAGTTTCGAAGGCTCCTTGTAGAATGAGCACACCAGAGCTGAAAGAGTTGCAATTGCAACTCGAAGAGATACTAAATAAAGGTTACATTTTCCCCAGTGTGTCACCGTGGGGAGCCCGGGTCCTATTCGTGAAGAAGAAAGATAGGACATTGAGGCTGTGCATTGATTTTTGGCAGTTGAATAAGGTCACTGTCAAGAGCAAGTATCCTCTGCCAAGGATTGATGATCTTTTTGATCAGTTGAAGGATGCGAAAATATTTTATAAAATAGATCTCCGATAAGGATATCACCAAGTGAGAATAAAGGATGAGGACATCAGCAAGACCGCCTTTAGAACAAGGTATGGTCATTATGAATTCACGGTGGTGCCGTTTGGACTGTCCAACGCGCCTGTTGTTTTCATGTGCTTAATGAATGGAGTGTTCAGAGATTATTTGGACAAGTTTGTCATAATATTCCTGGACTGTGTCTTGGTGTATTCTAAGACAGAGGAAGAACATGAACAACACCTGAGAATGATGTTGCAGGTGTTGAGAGAACACCAGCTGTACGCAAAATTGAGCAAGTGCTCATTTTACCAAAGGTAGATCCATTACTTGGGACACATTATATCCGAAGAAGGGATCATTGTGGATCCTGAAAAGGTATAGGCCATTCGAGAATGGCCAACACCAAGGAATGTGGCAAAAGTTAGATCTTTTATGGGTCTGCAGGGCTACTATAGGAGGTTTATAGCTAGATTCTCAAAGATAGCTCATTCTATCACTTCCTTGCAAAGGAAGGAGAAGAAGTTCCAGTGAACTAAATAATGTGAGAGCAGCTTCCAGCGATTGAAGCAGCTTCTAACTAGTGGTCTGATCCTGAATATTGCAGATCCAAACAAGGATTATGTAGTGTACACAGATGCGTGTAAGGAGGGGCTGGGAGGAGTTCTCATCCAAGAGGGATTTGTAATTTGTTATGAGTCCCAAAAGTTGAAGGAGCATGAGAAGAATTATGCCACTCATGATTTAGAGCTGGCAGCAATCATCCACGCCTTGAGGAAATGGAGACATTACCTCATGGGCAAGAGATTGGAGTTGAGAATAGACCATAACGGTCTGAAGTATTTATTTGATCAACCGACCTTAAATGCCAGGAAAATCAGATGGCTGGAGTTTCTGTGCGAATATGACTTTGATATCAAGCATATCAAAGTGAAATAAAATAAGGTGGCTGATGCACTTAGTAGAAAAGTGCACGAATTACATGCTACAACCATTAGCATGTACTAGACTGAGATGAAAGACAAAATTTTGGAAGCTGCAAGTACTAATTTGTAGTTCAAAAATATTGTAGCAAAGCTACAACAGTGTGAGAGACCACAGACCAAGGAAAATTACACCTTGGGAACTAATGGTTTACTTCTGTATAAAAATAGAGTGTATGTACCTAATGTCCGAGAATTGAAGCTGACAATTCTAAAGGAGATGCATAACGTGACTTATGCTGGACATCCTGGATATCATAAGACTATGGAAACAATCAAAAGCCATTATTTTTGGTCGGGTTTGAAGAAAGAAATCACTGAATACATTGCCAGATGTATGGAGTGCCAAAAGGTTAAGGATGAGCATAGGCACCCAACAGGGTTGATGCAACCTTTACCTATTCCTGAATGGAAATGGGACGTGGTAACAATGGATTTTATCACCGGACTACCTAGAACAAGAAAGAAACATGATTCAATCATGGTGGTGGTGGACAAGTTTACTAAAGCTGCCCATTTTATTCCACTGAAAACCACCCACAGAGCAGTATATGTTGTTGATATCTTCTTAAAATAAGTTACACACTTGCGCAAAATTCCTAAGACAATTGTGTCTGATAGAGACCCGAAATTCACTTCGAATTTTTGGAAAGGACTGTTCAAAGGATTCAAAATGAATCTGAACTTTAGTACAGCATATCATCCCGAGTTTGATGGACAGACAGAGAGAGTGAAAAGAGTAATAGAAGACATGCTGAGAATGTATGTGATGGATAAACCATCAAGGTGGGAAGACTACCTGCATTTGGTAGAATTCGCCTACAATAATGGGTATCATGTATCATTGAAGATGAGCCCATTCGAAGTGCTTTATGGAAGAAAGTGCAACACTCCAGTGGGTTGGGATAATCCAACTGACAGAGTAGTAGTTGGGTTTGAATTGCTCAAAGAGATGGAAGACCAAATGATAAGAATTAAACATAATCTAAAAGTTGCCCAGGACAAGCAGAAAAGTTACGCTGATAGTAACAGAAACCACAGAGAATTCAAAGTGGGTGATCATGTTTTCTTGAAAGTGAAAACTAACAGGAGTTCCCTGAAGCTGGGAAGTTGCGCCAAGTTGGCAGCAAGATTTTGTGGGCCATTTGAGATCCTGGAAAGGATTGGGCCAGTTGCATACATGCTTGCATTACCTTCATCTATGACTATACATAATGTGTTTCATGTTTCATTTCTTAATAAATATGTACATGATGCCAATCATATTATCGATTGGACTGTGATTCAGGTGGAACCAGAAGGTGTCCTGCAAGTGCATCCTGTGCGCATATTGGACAGGAAAAGAAAACAACTCTGGAATCGAGCTATAGAGCTTGTAAAGGTCTAGTGGACCTGGTACGATCCTGAGGATGCGACATGGGAGCATGAAGAGGTTATGCGGGCAGAGTACCCGCATCTTTTTGAAGATTTTGAAAGGCTTGTAGAGACAGTGTAAGTTGCACTGAGGACAGTGAAAAAATAAGGGGAGGGGGATTGTAGTGTCCCCAAGGCCGAGCCCCATTGTAAACCATGTTTTGAAAGGAATTGTAAGTATGTTTTATAGGCTGGTGAGCCAAGTTCTTATAAGCTGGAGACTTATGTGTTTGTTAGGCCAGGGAGCCTAAGTGTTGAATGCCAAGAGCCTGTTGTTGTACTTGTATGTATGCAGAACATTTAATAAAATATAAACACCGCCAGGTGCAGACCGACCACGATGAATGAGTGAAGGGGGACTAAGAATCCATAGACTGGGAAAGGAATTAGGGGCTGGAAGGTGGGAAAGGGGCTAAGTGTTGAGCCTGGGGGCTAAGCCTATGGGGATTAAGCCTGGGAATAATATTTTAATATTATTCCAAAAAACGACATGTGCATTTTGTGTTTTATCCTAAGTTTTGGCAAGGGAGAACGTACAAGGGTGATGCATGCTGGTGGAACATATGCAGTTCCATGGGTGACAAGTGTCAACCCTGACACATGTGAATAAATGACCAGGGTGATCTGTGAGAAAGAATCCTCCTCCTCCTCCTCCTCCTCGATTCGACCCTTGGACTGCCAGAAGGGGAACTGGTCTGACTCCTGCAGGAAACCCTTGTGCATCCTCTGAACCAAAAAGGCGTGTATCTGTGTTTGTTTTGGGATAGACGGTACATCCCCTATCTGAACAGTTTGAACCTGCGTTGACCCCTGCATGGATTGTTTGTCACACATCCCCGACAACCAAAGCGTGAGTCTATCTTGTGTTGGTGGATTGGGAAATAAGAAGTGGCCTGCCATTGTTGAACCTGTTGGAAAGCCCATGTCTATTTTCCTCGTGGGTTGTTGTGACCATGCAGTGCTGGACTGCATGGGGTCTTGTTGGCCAGTGGTACAATGCTCTCTCCAGGTGAGAGAGGTGATTGAGGTGGGTAGAACAGGTTGTTGTCCTGTGAGCGATTCTCTCCAGGTAAGAGAGTGCGCAGAGGAGGGAGAGAACTCCTAGAAGGAACCCTGTAGCTTCCATAGAGCCCGGAGACTTCTGGTTCGGCCTGTTCCTGTAACCCAAGGCAAGGGATATTAGCAGCCAAAGGACTATCCAGGTGACACAGAAGGTGTATACTCCTGGGGTGGAACAGGCATGTGGGGAATGAGGATATATGGGTAGTAAGCGTGGGAGGTTCCTGGGAGAGAGTTCCTTCCTTGTGGTTGTGTGTTGTTTTACCTATAACCTCAGCTAGCCCAGTATTCCTTGTCTTGGGGTGGAGCTTAGTCCCAGCTCAGGGGTGACCCAATGCTGAGCTAATGATCAGTGTGGTCTAAGGCTGGGAGGTTCTAGGAAGGCCTACACTTGGTTGGTGGAATCTACCATTGATAAAGATAAGTATCTGATTATGCTTTAATCATGTTTTGCATGATTGTGATGCTTATGTATCATGTTTTCCACTGTGTATATGAATTAATATGAAAAGTTAATTGCTTGTTGATTATGGCAGTAATTCATATGAATACTCTGTGTTGACTGTGTTTATTGTTTAAATGCATGTGGGTTAAATAACATATGTATGTGTTATGTACAAAATGGTGTTATAGTCTTCTTTTAAGAGAGATTAAACCTTAGTAGCAGAAAAGGTACGCTACATAAGAGACCTTTAACATAGGGTGAACACAAAACCATGGCCCTAAACCAATTTTCACCTAAAATGGGAATTCCTTTTGTAGTTGAGATGGAGGTTTCGGTTACCTCAAATTCCAAATCCCCAACTCTGGTTTTCTTGCCATGAAATTTAATCCAAATTATTTTTCTACTTATGGATGGCCTCTTTGCATGTTCTAGGAGAAAGAGGGGCATCCTTCTCTTTGAAACATCTCCCTTTCCATGGGCTCTGTGTAAAAAAGATGCATGTCCACAGGTTTGTTCCTAACTATCTTGCCACCTTTGTGTGCTTTCTTCGACTGAGGGGTCTCCATGACTCAAAATGAGGTTCCTTAAGAGGCTTAAGGGATGCTGATGACCAGAAAGTTTCAATTCAAGTATCAAATGCACAAGGATGGCCCTTTAAAACTGACAGTTCTTAGAAAGCCGATCTTGACTATGGGGAATAGACTTTTAGACATTTACAGGATTTTTAGAGAATTAGACTATGAAGGGGTGATCTGAAATGGCTCTTTGTATAGGATGAAAGGGGAGCATGAAAAATAGAGAGGGTTTGAGCGGTGCCTCTGGGTAGCGCAACACATACGCAGAGGATAGGCTATTAGAGACCTATGAATTCAAAGGCTAAAGTAACAAATAGTAATTAGACCATGGACATGGGCGAGGACGTTTACAGGAATGAAAATATAGCTCCTTTAGTAGCCTGCAAGCTCAACAAACCAAAAACGCGAGCACAAATTTCCTGTGAAAATAAATATGCAAAGGAGTTTGCACAGGATACCTGTAAAGTTGACACTTGTTGATATCCTCAGCGCGATATTAGGATAAAATTGAGGAAACTTCGACCCTGAAATTTCTCATAGAATTGGATTTAGTTGACACACGATCGCCTGATCGGAACTGACAAATTTACGTAGCACAACACTATTGAACTTTTTCAAAATTTAAAAACCATTACCAAGGATCATAAATGCAAGATCTTTGAAGGCTCTTAACTGACTTCTGGCACTGAAAACAAGGGACAGGATCTCAATCGTGGCAATCATGACTTGGAGTGGATGGATAAT
This sequence comes from Picea engelmannii, assembly GCA_009831015.1. Classification (NCBI taxonomy): domain Eukaryota; kingdom Viridiplantae; phylum Streptophyta; class Pinopsida; order Pinales; family Pinaceae; genus Picea; species Picea engelmannii. Next base: position 182,045 of record ML792859.1, on the reverse strand, counting down.
AAACGTGATAGGCACTATAGAACTGTCTGATGAGTAAGCATCACTTCCAAATCAAAAAATGATTAGACAGGTAAGCGAGTACAATGAGTCATGCTTACTGGGTCATGAGTGAAGATGAAGGGGTTTCATATCATCTTTACAATGGGAGGGATCGATTTAAGGATAAGTCATGAAGGGAACCAAAAGAGTCATGAGCCTAAGAGGTTCTAGAATCACAAACAAAATTGAGGACCAACAAGGACTATGATTCAAAACTCTTAATCTTCTAAGGTGAACTTAACATCAAACTTTAGGAGGATGAGACTCAAAAATTTAAATCTAAGGTTTTTCTTTAAACAATATCAATCAAACTAAAGACTCAAGGCAACATAGTGTGATAACAAGATCCATGATCAAGAGAAACAAAAAGATGACACATTGTTCTATATTGGTCCTCTAATATTTTCCTGTGGAATATAAGTTGAATTGGAGTTTAATTAAAAGAACAATGAGTGTCCTATACAAAAGTTACTGAAGGTGAGATACTAACATGGTATGTCTCATATGTAATATGTATAAATGATGGAGGAAATAGTGAGGGAAATGGATCCACTTGCTAAGATCTCTTTGGCATATTAGTAGTATGTGGCTTTACTGTGGGATGTGGGAGGAAACAATGTTACCCTTGTGGATCCCTTTGGAATAATAGTAGATGATCCCTTTGGAATATTAGTAGATGATCCCTTTGGCATATTATTAGTATGTGGTTTGAGAAAATTTGGTGGTAGTGAGAACTCTTGAGTATAATCTAGCTTTCCTTGATTGTTGTGTGGGACTTCATATTTCAAAGTGCAATTTTGGGAGCTGACAATTGGCATTGTTAGCAAGGTCGAAAAAATTTGATTCCCTGCATTCAATAGATCTGGTATATCATGGTGTTTGGAATTCGTATTTATTTGAATCATTAGTTTACAATTTCATGTATTGAGGGTGAGAGAAAGAAATTATATGCAAGGCATTTCAAGGTCTCACATGGTAACTCCAATTATGGATCACATCCCTTTGATTGTTATGGATAATTTTTCTCTAGTCCAGGAGGATAACGATTTTAACTACTATATTTTTTTGCAACACAAAAGATATATTGATGGGGGTGGTGAGAATAATATTTAAGGATTGAAATAATATAATTAGATAGAACCCTAAGAAGGGGATTCTTTGTCAAATCATTGTCAATGGAGAGTTATATGAGGATCCTCTATATGACATTTACTACCATGATTATGAAGAAAAACATCATAATTTGATATTTTTCTTGGAGATGACTTTTAACATTGTGTTATGGGTATGGGAGGTCATCTTAAACACATCTAATGCATATCGTGGGGCTTCAAAAACCATAATGATTGTTTTGATAGTGGGTTCCTTTCCTAATATTTCCATTGAAGGTTTAGTTACAAGTTTTGCATTATATTCATGGTGGTTTTTGTTGCTGCTCAGTTCTCCTCTTTTTGTATAGAAATACCTATAATTTCCAAGTGGAAGCATGGCGTTAGTTGGAGAAGATGATGAAATCTCATTCTCTCTTTTACTATCCACAAAAGTTGCATTATTTTCTTACTTATTTTAGCTTAGGTGACATGCTATCACAACTCTCTCATTGTAGTTTATTTTTTTGACCTCATCAATGGTGTTGGGTTCCCTTTATCTTGGTATTGGTTCATAGGCCTAAGGTGTTGGCTCAAAGCCTTTACATTAATCTCTAATAATGATACTAGGGTTTTAGGTCACTTATTGTGATTTTTTGTTTTGTTTTGAGGGTGTGTTTATCCCACACACCTTATTGAATATATGTGGGGGATAAACTAGGT
>ML792859.1:122566-141655 GCA_009831015.1 Picea engelmannii | reverse complement strand
ATTCTTTCTTTCTGTAAGACTACAAAATATTCAACATGAGGATGTGGTTTGTCAGTTCTTCCCCATTATATTTGAGAATACATATTCTACATGGTTCTTCTCTCTAGAGGAAGCCTGCATTACTAGTTGGAGAAACTTTGAGATCATTTTTCTTAGGAAATTTGGGGAAAACAAAACGCCAACAAATTTAGTCCTAGAACTATCATGAATTAAAATGTATTATGAGGAATTGGTCAATGACTACAATCAACACTTCTTTACATTATTGAAATGAATACCACATGATTATAAAACTACTGAAGAAATTTCCATTGAATTCTACACCTCTGGTTTTCCCATGTCCATGGTGATGTTTGTTAAGAAAGGTGATAAAACCACCCTCGAAGAAGATTTTTAAGAAGATCTTAAAGTTGAAAATAACATGTTGAGTTTAAAAGGGAATCCCAGGGAATAATCATCCAAAGAAAAAGGTAAGACCAAAGTAACAGTGTCCAAACCATCAGAAGAAAAGAAGGATTTTTATTCACTGGATATGGAAGCTCTGCAATGTGTTGGAGAAATTTTTATTTTCGACACACTATTTCAATGCAAGTTAACTGACTAGTTCTATTTTAGGCCTTTTATTTAGGTCATCACTATTATGCATGCATCCATTCCTATGGAAAGGTAACTGCTTGATTTCTTTTCTTAATTTTGGAATGGTTCTCCCTATATATGAGTGCATTCCACACATTCATTTTTTCATATTGGTCATCATTGTATCAATCATTCATTCATTGATAAACTCATTGGAGTAGTGTGAATATATTTTCTCATTCTTACATATTGAATCTCTCATCCCATTCTTGATAAAAAATAAAAAAAAAACTTTATCTAGATCTCATGTGCAATTTTTGATGAAACATTGACATGGTATCCGAGCTAAGATGCTTGGAGCAAGATAGACAAGACAAAGAATGAGGAAAATCAGAGTTCCAACGAGCATAATTTGTGTAAAATACAAAGGGATTTCTCCCAAAATATTAACTTTATAAGGAAATGGCCCATGGGAGAAGTAAATTGACCCATTGTGCAAGTGGGTTTTCAACCATTTTGTGAAATTCCTCACTGTTTTCTAAAAAAATAAGCCAGACGATCGCCTCCTAAAACTGATACAAATTTTCCATTTAAAGTGACCTTTTTGCAGTGATTTCTCCCAAAAAATTAAATTTTTGAGGAAATGGATCAAGTGAGAAGTAAATAGACCCATCATGCAAGTGGTTTTTCCACTGTTTGGAGAAATTTGTCACCGTTTTCTCAGAAAGGAAGCCATAATATCGCCTCTTGAAACTAATACAAATTTTACATTTGATCTTCTCTTTCTGTAGTGATTTCTCAATTTTTTCACTTTCACATTGAGACTAAAATTTTAAGGGTTTCTCATAATCATTTGGGAGAGAATTATTGTAATGGAGGAAAAATATGCAGTTATATTGACACTTTAGAGTCTGAATCTAAAAATTGTCAATGAAGTTAGCAAACTTCGAGGTGAACAAGAGAGATCCAATATTTGTCTTCAAAACAAGTGCATTTATTTTTCTAGGGATTCTAGACTCATTGGGAGTCTAATGGAGGATCAAGAAGCATAAGTTGATACTTGGACCAACCACATTAATGATATGGAGGAGAAATTCACTCTTCTCAATGAGCATTTTTTGGCTAACTTAAAATAGAAGGAAGATATTATTGTTTGTTTGCAGAAAGATATACAATAGTCTCTTTCTTCTAATGTCGATGTTTCATTGCTAAGTACTATTTTCTTCCTTCACCAACTTTTGATTTTCACACTCATGGTCTTGGGTCAAAATTGATGCATATGACAGGATACATTGGTGGTGGCCTAGGTAATAATGGATAGGGGATTGTACATCCAATTCAACCTATGACAAGACCAGTAAAAGCCAGACTTGGTTTTGTTGGGACTTCATTGCTAGTATCAAGTTGTCTCGATATTTCAACCATTAAGACTCATTTTTTTCATTCAGAGGAGTCCATCACACAATATTACACTTTTATTATTGAATTGTAGCAACCATCACCTACATATATTATTGATACAACTTTGAAGCCTTCACAACCAAATTCGACACCAAATTTATCATTAGAATTGTCATTATCATACTCTTCAGCACCAACATCATAGTTTTTGGCAACAACAAACTCTTCAACAACATATACAGGGTCTACATCCTCCACATATTGACATCCTCGAAATCATTATCAGAGACAATGGTGTCTTCCTTTCAGGTATCCTCAACCATTTTTTAGTTCCTCTTCTTTCAATTGATTGATGAAGAGCCATATATGAAAACATCTTAGAAAGGTACCAACTTCGAGGAGTGTTTGTGGTTGGATTGATGTTTGTTCACAGAAGCATTTGATAAACTATTTGAGGACATATTACATATGTGTTTCATACATGATACATGGGAACCATTCTCATTTATGTTGACTTGACTGATTTTGTTTCCTTTACAGTTCCATTCACCATTATTTTGATGACGTTTATATGTTGGAATTACTAAGACATCTAAGCGAGGGGAGTGAATCAGTTGTCACTATTCTTAAAAATTTTGTGCCTACTAAAATATTATTAACCTTCTCCAAGTGATCATAAATATTATGCAAGATATGAACCATAGAAATAACAAACATCAATCACTTATATGATATACACAGAGACATATATTCACAAGGAAACCCATAAAGGGAGAAAACCTCTTCTTCTTTGAATGATAGGCAGTATTTTAAGTTCTGCACATCATCTTTCTTTGAGCACCAACTCAAAATGAGGCTACAACCTCTTATTTAACAAGATGCAACTTGTTGAGAGCACAAACTCTCTGGTTTCTCTAGCACCCACTAGAAGGAAGCACCAACTCCCTGAGTGTTCCAACACCAACTGAATGGAAGCACCAACTTCCAATCACACATGCACTAACCTCTATAATAGATAACAATGGTTCTCCCTTGCACCACCCTACCACCCTGGTTTCTATTGCTACAACCAGATGGAAGCTACAACTCCCTATGTTCAAGCACCCACTTGAAACTCCGAGGACAACAATCCTCCCTAGCACCACCCTACTACCCTGAGATATTAATATTTTCTTGTTGAAATTTATTACTGTGATATAATATTTATCAATGTCTTACCAGTCTCATCATTGTTCTGCTACACTTCTCTTCTCTACCTGCATCAATGTTTTCCTGCTTGCATCTATTTGCACTTAAGTTCTCGTACAATCTGTTGTTTTCACCATTTCTTCTCTGTCCACCTTATGTTCTTCATCTATGCATTTTCTCCCTTACTTCATGTTGTGATCTTCATTGCTTACAGTTCAACTACGTTTTATAGATAAACAACAACCTCTCTTTGCCATGACATTTTTCTTTTATTCCTGCTCTCATGATCTGTTACACTCTGCATCTCCAATGCTCAAGTCAGGAATCTAAAAAAAACACTTTGGAATCATGATTCCAACACTCAGGAACAATGATTCAACCACTCAAGAATAATGATTTAGTTAGTGTTATTGAATTGTAATTGAACAAGAAATCACGAGATGAAACAAAAACTCTTCAATCATATTTGGTTTGATCAACGTTGTCGGATTATACTCGCAAATTCTTTCTTACTTTTCAATGCGTAACCTCCGATGTGGATCCTAGCAACACTAGCTCCTTCCTCAATATTCCACTGATGTGATCTTATACAATGCTCTCATGTGACCACGTGATTACGTGGATGGCCAAAGGTGGTTTAAGGGAAATTCACTTTTCACCCTGAAATTTACTACAGAGCTCCACGTATGCCTTTGGGGATACCATGGTTTTTATTGTGGCCCACCTTCAACTTTTTAAAGTTCGTTCACCTCTAATCCCTGCAATACGACGGTACCTTCGATCTCATAATATTGATGGTGCTCATGAAAGGATGGTTCATATTTATTTATGCAGGAGCATCCCTCACATCAAGCGAGCCAGCACGGAAAACAAAGGACAATTGGACAGACCCGGCCAAATTTTTGAATTTTCCCTTGAAGTTGATGCGCCAAATATAAATGAGATCATTTAATGAAGGCACCTTGGTATAATGCAATCATACCTTGAGCGCCCCTCTCTCATCTGAAGTAGATAGAGGCATTTATGTTGAGGTGAAATAGGTATATAGAAATTATATTCTCGATTAGATAGTTTTAGAAAAAAAGAGGGAAATGGGATATAGACACCCTCATTGTGCATTGTAAGATAGTTAGAAGCATTGGAGCATAGAAGAGAAGCAGAGAGTTGTGTAGAAACAACCATGTATAGTTATTTGGATTAATAGAAGAAGTTGATTCAAGTTCATGGCGTTGTGTTTGTTCTCTGTGTATGTATGTTGAATGCTATGCTCATGAGTATTTACTTCCTGTTATGCATTTGTTTTACATGCTATGTATGAGTGATTTCTTGCTGAGCATTTGAACTCTGAGAAAGGAAGTAGAAGAAATGAGTTTCATTTGTTTCTCTATCTGAGCAAGGATTCATGCAAGGAGTGCGTTGACAGAAGGCTCAGATAGTTTAACTCTTGTTCTCGTTCACCCAGAAGTGAAATTGGGTTATAGGAGCCATGCAAGGAGTGTGCAGGCTAAGGAAAGTCTCAGTTGTGAATCTGAGCGAAGCATTGAAGGACTGCACCTGCAGGTGTGCGCAAAGTTGAAAGTAACTCAACACTTGGAAGTGTTTGAGGATTGCCGCAAGGAGTGCACGCAAGGATCTTCTTGAAGACTCAGAATTGTGTGAAGCTCAGGAAGGACAAGGCTTCCAAGTTCATCAAGGAGAAGCACAAGGAGTCTGTGTCGTGGAGTGTTTGAACAGGCGCTGCAAGGTTATGCGTCAGAGGACCAATTTTCATAGAGGAATACTGGGTTCACCTCATAGAAACCATCAAAGAGGAAGAGATCGATGGTTAGGACCTTGTAGAGAAGATTTGCAAAATCCCACCAACCATTGGATCTGCCAAAGGAGCAAGGAGGTTACGGCCGCATTCGGAGTTCAAGCTCCAGGGGTCGTGATTCATTGTATCATTGATCAGTTACCCGTCAACCGTCTGACTTGACAGTAGTTGCACAGGGTTTAAACCCTCGTGAGAAGAGTAAGAACCTTGAGAAGCATCGGGATATTGAGGCGTCGGGAGTTGGGATATCGACATTCATGTAGACAGGAGATCGGGTAAGTCCACCTTGAAAACCTTGATACAAATCTAGGTCATCCATCTGAGAGAGAGGACGCATGTCACATGATCGTCCATTCTGGAGATCCGGGTACTAGACATCGGGATATCAACACTCAGGAAATCGGAGTTCCTGAGGTCATGAAAATTGAGACATCAAAAGTCTCGAAAACGCGAGGAGAAATTTGAACCGTCCATCTTGAGGGGACGCGTGGCAGCAATCGGAGTCATCGGGGAAAGTCCCGACATGAAGTTGTCTATCGACATTTTGGTCATCGGGATATCGGGAATCCTAGTGACAAGGTGTTTATGCATTTCGGAATCGCAAAGTCCGAAACCCCGATAAGGAGGGAAGCACCATTGTGGGAGCCAGCTGTTAGCATAGCGGAGAACCAGAATTCGAAAGATCGGTACTCCCATGGTCAAAGGTTTCTCAACATTTGAAACCCCAAAGTTCTGAGGGATATCTGGATCCATTGGTCTCATAGGAAATCATGACCGTTGATCCGGCTAAAGGAGGATGGGAGTTGCTAGCTGACGTCACATTGGGAAATCAGGATTCGAGGGATCGTGGATCCTAAGGACAAGTGCATTTTGGCACTTGAAAGTCCAAAACTCCAACGAGAAAGAATATAAGGTTGTGGTATTATGGAAAACGGTCACATGGACCAAGGCATAACTAGGAGGGGATAAGGAAACAAAGGAGCATATCGGAATATTGGAGGTCGAGACATCAAGAGTTTGGAAACCCTGAAACCCAATTCTCTATTCTTCTGTTGTCGAAGAGAACAGTGACCAGCCTAAAGGCTGTAAAGTGCCGAAAAGACTTGTGGGTCCATTTCGAAGGAGATTCCAGTGGGAATCAGAAGAGCCATTCCGGCTCGAGGGGGAAAATTGAACGATCCTTAAGACTGGGAGGTCAAGCGCAGAGCCTGCTGAGGTAGGTGCCCAGGTGGACGCCATCAAGTGGTATCAGAGCTTGATTCTTGTATGTATATTTCAGGCAAGAGAGGCAAGAGATAAAGAGCACTCTGATACACATCAAGTGGTATCATAGCCTGGAAAAGCTTCTTTACTTTCTGTAGCAGAGAGAAGGATAATTCACCATGCCATCGAGAAGAAGAGATAGACAATCACCCGACCCAGAGGGAGAAAGGGAAATGTCCAGAGGAAGGGGTAGGCAAGTGCAGAATCCAGAAGTAGAAAGAGATCTACATAACTTACGCGCTATGATTGTGGACATGGAGATAAGACAAAGGCGCAAAGCTGATGTAGGAGATATCAGTGAGTCTGAAAATGAAGATGATGTTGGGCATGGAGAAGAAGAAATCCCAGTAGAAGATGCAACAAATGAGCACTTACTTAAAGTTGTTACAAGAATGGGTGCAAAGGTGAAGATGGACATTCCAGTTTATGAGGGAAATCTGGATGTAGAAGAGCTTCTAGACTGGATTAGAGATCTAGACACCTAATTTGACTATGAAGATATCGAAGAGGACAAGAAAGTCAGGCATGCTTTCACGAGATTGAAAGGACATGCAGCCCTGTGGTGGGATGAACTACAAGCTGACAGGCGTTGCCAAGGAAAACAGAAAATTAAGAGCTGGGACAGGATGATTGCAAAGATGAAGGCAAAATTTATTCCCAGGGACTATCAAATTCCTCTATTCAGGAGGATGCAGAACCTGAGACAGAAGCTAATGACAGTGAAGGAATATACTGAGGAATTTTACAGGTTGAATATCAGAGCAGGTCATCGTGAAAGCAATGATGAAAAAGTGGCCAGGTATATGAATGGCCTGAGATATGAGATTTAGGATGAAATGAGTATGATGACCATTCGAACGGTAGAAGATGTTTATCAGATGGATCTAAAAGATGAAGAGAAGCTGAGCCGAAAGCAAGGTCAGAGGGGCATAGGCAGAAGTCATCCCAGAGGCAAATCGGTTGCCCAGGAAAAATATCAGAAGCCCAAGGAAGACTAGAAGAAACCTCAGACTCGAGTAGAGAGAGGTGGAAGTTCACATCGAGGGAAATACGTTGAGAAAAGAGAACATTGTACTGAGCAGAGAGGGAGGTATGCTGATAATAATACTTGTCCTCGTACTAGAGGTCGAGGAAGAGGAAGAGGTGGATTAATTACATGCTTCACATGTGGAAAGAATGGGCACAAGTCATTCGAGTGTCCAGAGAAAAAGAAAGAAACTGGAGAAGCTCACATCATCGAAGCACAGAGGTGAGATGTTGAGGCGGAAGACATTGAAGGTGGAAGATCGTTGGTGATGCGAAAAGTCCTTTTGACACCAGAGAAAGAGGTGGAAATTTTAGTACAAAGGACTAGGATTTTTTGGATTGCTTGCAAAACCAAGGACAAAGTGTGCAAGGTCATTGTGGACAGTGGTAGCACAAATAATCTCGTTTCATCCGAGATGGTAAAAAAATTGGAGTTGGAGATGATTGAACATCCAAGCCCATACAAAGTTTCATGGCTGCAAAAGGGACATCAGGTAAATGTCACTAAACAATGTTTAGTTGAATTTAAGATAGGAGGATATAATTATAAGATAATCTGTGATGTTATTCCTATGGATGTTTGTCATCTATTGTTGGGTAGACCATGGAAACATGATAGAAATGTGATTCATGATGGGAGGATGAACACATACACCTTAGAGAAGAATGGGAGGACACACATGTTGCTTCCAATTAAGGATAAGGAGGTGAAATCGGAAGTAGGAAACACAGTACTTCTCATGAGTGGGAAGGAACTCCTTACCGAGGTTAAGAAGAAGGAGGATCCACATTTCATTGTAGTCAGAAAACCGAAGATTGTTCTGACTAGCAAAAGAGTGGATGATTTGCCAGAAGAAGTTCAAGAACTGCTGGAAGAGTTCGCTGATATAGTAGTGGACGAATTACCTCGTTCGTTGCCACCGATCAGAAGTGTGAGCCATCATATTGATCTCATACCAGGAGCCAGTTTTCCAAATAAAGCTACATATAGATTGACGCCGCAAGAGAATGAAGAGGTCAAAAGACAAGTCCAGGATTTGTTGGACAAAGGGTTGGTCAGGGAAAGATTGAGTCTGTGTGTTGTTCCAACAATACTCAGTCCAAAGAAAGACGGAGGTTGGAGGATGTGCACTGATTCAAGAGCCATTAACAAGATAACCATCAGGTACCGATATCCATTGCTGAGGATGGATGATCTAGTGGATTTCTTGAGTGGAGCAAAGTATTTTTCAAAGATTGATTTGAAAAGCGGATATCACTAGATTCGCATGAGAGAGGGTGATGAGTGGAAGACAACATTCAAAACAAATTAAGGTTTGTATGAATGGCTTGTTATTCCATTTGGCTTAACAAATGCACCAATTATCTTTATGAGGTTGATGAATGAAGTCTTGAAGGATTTCATCGAAAAATTTGTTATCGTATATCTGGACGATATACTGATTTTCAGTAAAATGGAGGCTGAACACCTGAAGCATTTGGCCATTGTGATGAAGAGATTATAGCAAGAGAAGATGTTGATAAATATGAAGAAATCCTCATTCATGAAGACATAACTCATTTACTTGGGGTTTGTTATTTCGACAAATGAGTTGAGGATGGATCTAGATAAGGTGGAGGTAATCAAGAATTGGCCACCATCGAGGAACATATTTGAGGTGAGAAGTTTTCACGGTTTGGCTAGCTTCTACTAAAAATTCATTAGGAATTTCAGTGGAATTAGTGCAACGATGATGGATACAGTGAGGAAAATACATAACTCTTTTCACTGGACTAAAGAGGCTGAGAAGAGTTTCAATTTGTTGAAACAAAAGATTATGGAACAACTAATTCTGGTGTTGTCGGATTTTCAAAAGATATTTTAGGTGAAATGTGATGCAAGCGGGTTTGCAATAGGAGTAGTCTTAAGTCAAGATGACAGACCAATTGCATATTTGAGCGAGAAGTTGAATTAAGAGAAGGTGAAGTATTCCACATATGATAAGGAGTTTTATGCCATCATCCAAGCATTGAAGAAATGGAGGCACTATTTGATTCCGAAGGAATATGTTTTATATAGTGATAACCATGCATTACAGTTTGTGACTCAACAAGAGAAGTTGAATCAAAGGCATGCTAAGTGGGTTAAATACATGCAGAATTTTACATTTGTGATAAAACATATTTCTGGTACTGCTAACAAAGTTGTTGATGCTTTGAGCAGGAAGTGTTTGTTGTTGTAGGAATTCAAAGTCAAGACGTTAGGTTTTGAGGATCTTAGAGACATGTACATAGATGATCCAGACTTTAAGGAAGCCTATGAAGCAGCTAAGAATCCAGTTCTCAGAGATAGCAGAAAATGAGTCGAATACATGATCCAGGAAGGGTTGATGTTTAAGGGCAATCAACTGTGTATTCCAAATTGTTCCATGAGGGAGAATTTTCTGAAGGAGAAGCACAATGGAGGATTGGTCGGACACTTTGGTCATGATAAGACATTCACGAAGTTGAGTGAGTCATACTTTTGGCCAGGGATGCGATCAGAGGTCAAGAGGTTTGTAGACCGATGCAGAATTTGCCAGCATTCAAAAGGAAGGAAGCAGAATACGGGTTTTTATCAACCATTTCCCATACCTGAGAGGCCGTGGGATGAAATTAGCATGGATTTCATATTGGGATTGCTAAGGACGCAAAGAGGATTTGATTCGATATTTGTGGTAGTGGATAGATTTTCCAAGATGGCACATTTTATCCCATGTCAGAAAACCAGTGACGCGACGCACATCGCGAATCTGTTTTTCAAAGAAGTCGTTCGACTTCACGACTTACTAAGGAGTATTTTTTCGGACAGAGATACAAAGTTGTTAGGGAACTTTTGGAGGAAATTATGGAAGAAGATGGGCACTAACTTGTTGTTTAGTTTAGCTTATCATCCTCAAACAGATGGACAGACAGAAGTGGTGAACAAAAGTCTGGGAGACTTGCTGAGGAGCCTGGTGGCGGAGCACCACAACAGTTGGGACAATACATTCCCACAGGTAGAGTTTGCATATAATGACTCAGTGAATCGGAGCACATGATAGAGTCCATTCCATATTGTATATGGCACGCAGCTGAGAGGAGTTTCTGAATTGAGATATTTGGAACAAACTGCTACTAGGAGTGCCAGTGCAGAATAATTCACAGAGGTGATGAAAGAACTTCACAGCCGGGTGAAGGAGCGACTGTTGAAATCAAGCCAAGAATATAAACGCAAAGAGGATCAACATAGGAGAAAACTTCCGTTCGAGGTTCGTGACTTGATTCTAGCGCACTTGATAAGAGAAAGGTTCCTGATAGGAACATACAATAAATTAAAGATGAAGAAAATCGGACCATGCAAGGTCTTGAAGAATATTGGAGAGAATGCTTATGATATTGAATTACCCGATGGGATTGAAATTTCTCTGATATTCAATGTCTCAGATTTATACCCATATAAACTTGAGGAAACAGGAGCCGAAGGTGAACAGCCAGAGGTTTAGTGGAAAAACCAGATGCCAGTTGCAAAGATATCACAGATGGATTGCATACTAGACAAGAGAGTCAGCAAGAAGACCAGAAGGAAAGAATACTTTGAATATTTAGTCAAGTGGAAGGACCATCTAGTTGAAGATGCCAGCTGGGAAAATGAATCAGAGATTCTGAAGCATGGAAAGACCGTGCAAGAGCTCATGTATAGGAGCCCATGAAAGTTTTCAAGAGAGGGAGTATGATGCACGAGCATCCCTCACATCAAGCAAGCCAGTGCGGAAAACAAAGGACAGCTGGACAGACCGAACCAAATTTTTGAATTTTCCCTTGAAGTTGATGCGCCAAATATAAATGAGATCATTTAATGAAGGTACCTTGGCATAATGTAATCATACCTTGAGCACCCCACTCTCGTCTGAAGTAGATAGAGGCATTTATGTTGAGATGAAATAGGTAGATAGAAATTAAATTCTAGATTAGACAGTTTTAGAAAAAAAGAGGGAAACGAGATATAAACACCCTCATTGTGCATTGTAAGATAGTTAGAAGCATTGGAACATAGAAGAGAAGCAAAGAGCTGTGTAGAAACAACCATGTATAGTTATTTGGATTAATAGAAGAATTTGATTCATGTTCATGGCATTGTGTTTGTTCTCTGTGTATGTATGTTGAATGCTATGCTCATGAGTATTTACTTCCTGTTATGCATTTGTTTTACATGCTATGTATGAGTGATTTCTTGTTGAGGGTTTGAAATATGAGAAAGGAAGTAGAAGAAATGAGTTTCAATTATTTCTCTATTTGAGCAAGGATTCCTGCAAGGAGTGCAGTTGAAGTCGTCCGCAAGGAGTGCATTGACAGAAGGCTCAGATAGTTTAACTCTTGTTCTCATTCACCTAGAAGTGAAATTGGGTTATAGGAGCTGTGCAAGGAGTGCGCAGGCTAAGAAAAGTCGTAGTTGTAAATCTGAGCGAAGCATTGAAGGACTGCTGCTGCAGGTGTGCCCAGAGTCGAAAGGAACTCAACACTTGGAAGTGTTTGAGGATTGTCGCAAGGAGTGCGCGCAAGGATATTCTTGAAGACTCAGAATTGTGTGAAGCTCAGGAAGGACAAGGCTTCCAAGTTCATCGAGGAGAAGCACAGGGAGTCTGTGTCATGGAGTGTTTGAAACGACACTGCAAGGTTACGCGCCGGATGACCAGTTTTCACAGAGGAATACTGGGTTCACCCCATAGAAACCATCAAAGAGGAAGAGATCGACGTTTAGGACCTTGTGGAGAAGATTTGCAAAATCCCGCCAGCCGTTGGATCTGCCAAAGGAGCAAGGAGGTTACGGTCACGTTCAGAGTTCAAGCTCCAGGGGTCATGAGTTGTTGGATTGTTGATCAGTTACCCATCAGCCATTCGATCTGATAGGAGTTACATAGGGTTTAAACCCTCGTGAGCAGAGTAAGAACCCCAAGAAGCATCGAGATATCGAGGCGTTGGGATTCAGGATATCGGCATTCCTGTGGAAAGGATATCGGGTAAGTCCACCTTGAAAATCCCGACACAAATCTGGGTCGTCCATCTGAGAGAGAGGATGCGTGTCACCTGATCATCCATTATGGAGATCCGGGTACAAGACATCAGGATATTGACGCTCAGGAAATCGGAGTTCCTGAGGTCGTGAAAATCGAGACATCAGAAGTCTTGAAAATGCGAGGAGAAATTTGAACCGTCCATCTTGAGGGGGCACATGGAAGCAATCGGAGTCATCGGGGAAAGTCCTGACAGGAAGTCGTCTATCGGCATTTTGGTCATCGGGATATCGAGAATCCTGGTGACAAGGTGTTTATGCATTTCGGAATCGCAAAGTCCGAAGCCCCGATAAGGAGCGAAGCACCATTGTGGGAGCCAGCTATCAGCATAGCGGAGAACCGAGATTCGAAAGATCGGTAATCCCGTGGGAAAATGTTTCTTGACATTTGAAACCTCGAAGTTCCGAGGGAGATCTGGAGCCGTTGGTCTCATAGGAAATCACGACCATTGATCCGGCTAAAGGCGGACGGGAGTTGCTAGATGATGTCACGTCGAGAAAATGAGATTCGAGGGATCGCGGATCCTGTGGACAAGTGTATTTTGGCACTTGAAAGTCCGAAACTCCAACAAGAAAGAATATAAGGCTACGGTCTTATGGAAAATGGTCACATGGACCAAGGCATAGCCAGGAGGGGCTAAGGAAACAAAGGAGCGTATCGGAATATTGGAGGTCGATACATCGGGAGTTTGGAAACCCCAAAACATGATTCTCTATTCTTCTATCGTCAAAGAGAACAGTGACCAGCCTAAAGGATGTAAAGTGCCGAAAAGACCTGTGGGTCCATTTCGAAGGAGATTCCAATGGGAATCAGAAGAGCCATTCCATCTCGAGGAGGAAAATTGAACGATCCTTAAGACTGGGAGGTCAGGCACAGGGTCTGCTGAGGTAGGTGCCCGGGTGGACACCATCATTTTTTCTTTCATGATCTGGGAATCATTTCTAACCTTATTAAATCAAATACCATGATTTATTTCATGCTCCGGCCTTCAGGATTTTCAAATCTCAAACCCTTCTTTTCTCAATTCTCAATACGCCAATCTTCCAGAGTTGATGATCTGCAGACACTTGTCCTTATCAATCGACGACTCTTCCTCTACTTCGAGAATTTGACCTTTCAACCACATCGATGGTTCTGTGGCCTCTTTCTCAATCAACGATCAAGAATTTATTTCGGCTCTCAGGCTCTCTAGGCTTTGGGAATTTCAAATATCAAACTGAAACTCTCGAAGTGATTTTTCTAGATCTCACGATCTGTCGCTACGTGTCCCTCTGGATCTGACGGTTGAGATTTACTCCATATCTATGGCTCTATGAACTTTGGTTATTTCAAATATCAAACTAAAACTCTTTAAGTGATATTTTTTCAGAGAGTAACCTCCTCACATAATTAGACCTGAAAAAAATGACGTTCGTTTGATCAAGATATTAGATCAACGACTCAATTTGTCTGTGAAGTATCTTTGCCTTGTATTAAATCCAACAAATCTCCATATTTTCTTATCCTATCCTTCCACTTAATTTGATCTGACACCTGACAAAGATTTAGATAATGGAATCATCAAACCTTATGCCCCGCTTATCTTATCCTTGAATTAATTTGATCTGATGGCTGACGAAATTTCAGATGATTGAGATCTTAGATATTTCAACTTATCATCTCCTTCCACTCAAAAGTGATCCAACGGTCATTGTCGCTCTTCCCTTGAAGTTTTTGATCTCTCTGACTTAGAAAGTTTTCTAAGTGTTCAGGGATATCAACCTTTTCTCCTTCTATGAGTCAGTCTCTTAGACCTCGTCTGCACTTCTGGAAACCGTTATCTCTTCCGATATTTCTTGTCTTCTACTCTCTCGAGCTTTGGTTCCCTGTTGTTATTTCCATCAATGAAAAGAACACTCTTCCTGTAAACACGCCAACAATATCCCCCTTTTCTATGATGAAAACCATAAAAGGCTTCCCTATGTTACTTAGACCTCCAACTGTAGCATCCAGACACACCTTTTCTACCCCTTTAACATCAATGCCAAAGAAAACATGCTCCCCTTGAGTTGTTCCAGTACTTTTCATAGGTATCATATAGTCAACCAACACATACTCCCCCTGACAAGATGGACTCTCTTAGGTGAGATAAGGGATGAAACCCAGATTTTGATAGAGATATTCAAATGGTGTCCTGGCTAGGGGTTTAGTAAAGATGTCTGCAATTTGTTCTGTGGAAGGAATATAATTCAGCTGAACAACTTTGTTTGTAACCTTCTCTTTGAGAAAATGATACTTTATTGGTATATGATTCATATTTGAATGGAGAAAAATATTCTTGGATACGCTCATGGCACTGGTGTTATCACAATGAAGTGGAATTGGATCAGTATATGTTACCTTCAAATTTGCAAGAGTTTATATCATCCATAAAATCTGAGTGCAACAAGTAGAAACATCAATGTACTCTGTTTTTGTAGTTGATATCGAAATGGACCCCTGTTTCTTACTAATCCATCCTACTAACAAATTACCTAAGAAGAACGTGCCTCCACTGGTGCTCTTTCTCTCATAGAAACATTTTTCCCAATCAACATCTAAATATGTAGTTAATTGAAAATTTTGATTTCTAGGATACCAAAGACCATGAGTCATTGTACCCTTCAAATATTTGAATATCCTCTTGACAACTAATAAATGACTTTGTTTAGGAGCAGACTGATAATGGCCTATCATTCTAACAACTTACATTATATCAGGACGATATGTTGTGATGTACATAATAATGCCTATCATTGATCGATATGTTCTTTGATCAACATCAGGTGAAATATCATATTTACTGAGCTTCCAACCAACCACCATAGGTGTACTAATAGGAGATGAAACTTTCATATGAAACTTCTTCAACATCTCTTTCAAATACTTTTATTGAGAGATAAATATCCCTGCATATCTTTGATTGAGTCGTAAACCAAGAAAATATGATATTTCTCCTGTCATGGACATCTCAAACTCAGTCTGCATTGAATAAACAAACCACTGAACTGAAGGTTCATTAGTGCATCCAAAAATAATGTCATCTACATAAACCAAAACAACTAATAAATCATCACCTTCAGACTTAATGTACAAATTACTATCAATAATACCTTTCTTGAACCCTTGTCCTATAGAAAATTTTCCATTCTATAATAGCAGGCTCATGGTGCCTGTTTCAATCCATATAATGCCTTTTTCAACTTACATACATAGTCAGGATTATCTGCTAATGAAAATCCTTCAGATTTCTCCACATATAATTCTTCTTCTATATATCCATTAAGAAATGTTGACTTAACATCCATCTGATATACTTTAAAGTTCTTATGACATGCATAGGAAATAAATATTATGATGGCTTCCAATCTTGCCACTAGTTCAAAGGTTTCACCAAAATCATGTCCTTCAACTTGTGCATACCCCTTATAGACCAATCTGGCTTTATTCTTAACAACCTGTCTTTGTTCATTCATTGATTTTAACCAATTTACATCTTTATTGGATTCATTAAAGTTATTGGTTTCCAACATGGATATGAAGGCTATGTGTTCTTTCTCGGTGTCGTTGATTATCCTTCTCTTGGTTTGTACACCTTTGTCTTTCTCACCAATTATCTAACTTGCAAGATGATTATTTTGAGTAGTTCTAGAGGGAGGATTTGATGATGTCTGTTTATTTGAGTCTTCCTGAGTATTTGTATGTTCATCTAACTTAGATTCTTCTTTTTCTGATTCTTGGACCTATTCATCTTCATCTTCAACTATATCCTTTGTTGTTGATTGAACGTTGCTTACATATTGTGTCGGGATTTATTCATAAAATTTTATGTCAACACAATCAACCAATTTATGCAGTCTCATATTATAGAATCATTTTCCTTTATTGTTTGTAGAATACCCTAATAAGATACCTTCATCAGCCATGTCATCAGATTTGCCAATATTTTCATCATTATTCTTGATATAACACTTATTCCCAAAGAATTTAGAATGCTTGATTGAAGTAGGTCTTCCAAACCATAGTTTATAAGGAGTCTTGTCACTTTATGGCCTGAGATGAGATTTGTTAAGAATATGTATAGTCGTATGAATTGATTCTACCCAATATGTTTGAGAAATATTATTTTCATTCATCATTGATCTTGCCATCTACTGAACTGATCTATTATGCCTCTCAACTACTCCATTTTGATGTGGATTCCTTGGAATAATATACTCTCTTTTGATCCCATGTTTATTAAAAAACTCTTTGAATTCCCTTGAACCAACCTCTCCTCCTCTATCAGATCTTACTACCTTCAATCTTTTTCCTATTATTCTCAGTCAGAGCCTTAAACACTTTGAATTTGTCAAATGCTTCAGATTTTTCTTTTAGAAAGGAAACCCATGTAAGTCTAGAATAATCATCAATAATCAACATGAACTACTTTTCTTTTCATGTACCTTTCTTACTTGATGGTCCACATAAGTCCATATGTACTAGTTGAATAGGTTTCTCTGTTGATGAAAATTTCTTAGATTTAAACTATGTTCGAGTGAACTTTCCTATTTGGCAAGGTTTGCATACAACATCAAATGGCTTTGATATTTTTGGAAGATATTTTACTACCCCACTATTTCTAATTTTGATTAGATGATCAAAATTTAGTTGTCCAAGTCTCCTTTTCCATAACCAACTTTCATCATACTTTCTTAAGTGACATTCTTCTTTTTCTTCTTTCAAAACATAGACATTGTTCTCTGTTCGTATGCCTTTTGCAATCAACTATCCTAAATTCACAGATTGTGTTTTACAATCTTTGGAAGTGAAGACAACTTTACATCCTCTGTCACAAAATTGACTGACACTAAGAAGATTATGTTTCATACCATCTACAAACAACACATATTGAACTTTCCTTTTGCCATTACTTAGAGTTACCATTCCTTTACCTTTGATTTTTCCTGGTGCATCACTTCCAAAGGCTACATTTCCTGATTTTCTTTCACTTAGAGACAAAAACTTACTTTTGTCTCCAATCATATGTTTGGAACATCCATTGTCAATATACCAGGGGTTCTTTTGTCTTTGAGATGAAAGTACTAAACCACATTTTTCACTATCTTTCTTTTTCCATGTGTTGGCATTTCTAGCTATGGGTTTTATCCTTGGATCTTCTTTGTAATTCTTCGGATGGAAGTTTGCATCTTTGTGGCCGAAGTTAGGAATTTTATAGCATTCGATCTCATTATTAAATAGGTCAAAGTGATTGGTGCAACTTTCTCTACTCATTGGTTGTTTAGTTCTATGTTGAAAATATTTTTTATTTCTGGATATCCTCAGTTGCATGTCTCTAAACTTAATTTGACAATTTGCAATCTTATCACCAAAATTAGAGCAGTAAAAACAGTAACCATGGAAGAAATTTTGGTACTTGAAGTATGGCCTTCTTCTTGGCATTTGTTGCTCCATCTTCTGATATATTTTTTTTATCGGGGATCATCTTGTCTTTATTAGCTTTTCGTGGTAGAGTACTCACATGGTCTGATTGTCTGCTGACTTGGAAGTTGATAATCTTTACTGTCTCTTTGCTTTTTGTCTGTTTTCTTCTTGAACCACTTACGTAGCCTAAACCAGTATTCAACATAGTATATCTATGTTTTATCATAATGTCGTTTAGTTCTGATGAGGCTTTAATGCTTGGAATATTTTGGGGATACAATGCTTTAAACATCTCCATCTCTTTTCTAGTTTTTACTACCTCTTCTTCCAATGCTTCACATATTTCCTTATTCTCTGATAACTTTTGTTTCATAATTACCTCTATTTTCTTTTCCTCTTCTAATTCCACTTTTAGCAGGGCAAAGTCTTCATCAGGTTTTTTGTTACACATCCAAATCACTCACCTGGATAAGTGTCGCACATACCCCTCACTTGTCGCAAGTGTCGCAACTCCTGTACAACTTGTCGCAAATGTCGCAAGTTGGTCATAAGGGTGTCGTAAATACTGTTGAATCATGGTAACTCAATGACGACATCACAGAGGCACTTGAAACACCTCATTTACTCAATTTGAAGGAAGAAAATTGGTCTACTGAGGTCAAACATCTCTTGACATCTTAGAAAGCTTCATAATCAAGGTTTTGGAAGGCGAACGCTCCTCTAACACTACCTGAAGAGCGCTAGCGCCCCTCCACCATGGCTGAGGAGAGTTATAGTGCTTTTCCACCCCTTTGCAGGAGCGTTACCCAAATTTGGAGCTCTGGCGCTTCTCTAGACCTTTCTGGGAGCGTTATAGCACTCTGTGACCTTTCTGAAAGAGCGCTCCCTATTCTGGGTGAACTGTTAGCCCGGTGAGAAGAATAAGGGGAGAATCATTCAAGTTTAGGAGGCAGTTAAGCTCGAATTCTTGGTTTTGTCAAAAGATCTCTCAACCAAGGAAGAGGTTCCTAACTGGTTCTAAACATAACTCAAGTGGTTAGCCTCTTCCCAACCTATATAAGCAAACTCTAATGGTGAGGAGAAGGGGAAGAATTACATATGTGAAACTTATGATCTTGGAGGAAATCTGCAGTCAGCTAGAGAAGAGTTATCAGTGCAGCTGCTACCATCCAGGTTGTGGATCTTTCAGACAAGGGTTAGACGAAGAGGACCTGACGAAGCTGTCGCATTTGCATCTACGATTGTAAGTACTGCTGTCGTTATTCTCATTAATATGACACGCTTGGCCTGTTTCTTTCTAGTTTGTGT
>ML792859.1:88116-106018 GCA_009831015.1 Picea engelmannii | reverse complement strand
TGTTACTCTTCCTTCTCATGCATTAGGCTTAGATAGATTCGAAAGAAATTCAGTGTCCATGATAAGCACTTTTCTGTCTAGGGTTAAGGTCAAACCTTAGAGGTCGATCTACTTGTCCGCAGGCAGATTTTCCTACAACATTTTTTACTATCTTTCTTGAACTGTATCAACAATTGTTTTTGCTTTTACTTCTTAAATCAGAGTCTAGCAATTTCTTCTAGGGAATTGATCAATTCTCCTTCCAAGTCAACCACAACTTCTTCATCATTAACATCACTTCCTATGCTTTCATTATCATAATCCTCTTTGTCCATAAGCATAAATTCATTAACCTTATCTTCACAAGAGGAATCACTATCTATGTCTCTTGAAGAGTCATCATTGTTTACACATAAACTTTTATTTTTACCAAATCTCTTGGATTTGTACTTCTCTTCACTTTAATAGTTCCAGTCCTTCTTCTTGTGTGGACACTTATATACAAAGTGACATATATTTACACAGTTAAAACATTTGAAGGAAACATGCCTTGGTACCTGCCTGATCCTTTCTTTAGTCTTCTCACAATTTTTTCTTCAATTACATCATGCTCAGAATCCTCATTCTTATCTTCTTTAAATTATGATTCTCTAGAGGTGGTTTTATCTTTACTAATCCTCATTTCATAAGAAGTTACAATTCCTACAAGTTGATCAATAGACAAAACCTTAAGATCATTCAGTTCCTCTATTGTAGAAACTTTTGGATTAAATCTATTAAGTAGAGATCTTAAAATCTTCTCAACTAAAAATGTGTCTTCAATCTTCTCACCAAGACCCTTCATGGAATTCACAAGCTCCTCAACTCTTAAGAAATATTTATTAACTTTTTAATCCTAATTCATCTTTAGTTGTTCAAATTTTAATCTATATGTCTGAAGTTTGTCATCTTTTACTTTCTCATTTCCTTCATAACCACTAATAAGTTTATCCCACATGTCTTTGGAAGAATCAAGCTGCATTACTTTTACAACTTCAACTTCAACAATCCCACTCAAGATATCATTCATTTCCTTTGCATTGAAGCTAAATTATAACTTATCATGTTTGGAAGCTAGCACAACAGGTTTTGTATATCCAGTCTCTACAACACCCCAAACATCAACACCTAAGGCCATAATGTATGTTCTCACTATAGCCTTCTAGAAATCAAACTTTGTTCCATCAAACAGAGAGGATTATTGGTTGAATTTCATCCACGGATTTTCATGTTTAATATTACTGACCTATCTTTAAATACAAGGAACCCACTCTGATACCAATTGTTGGAATTACTAAGACAACTGAGAGGCGGGGGGGGGTGAATCAGTTGTCACTGTACTTGAAAACTTTTATTCCTATTAAAATATTTTTAACCTTCTCCAAGTGATCATCAATATTATGAAAAACATGAACAAAAAAACTAACAAGAATCAATCACACATATGATATACACAGAGACAGATATTCAGGAGGAAACCCATAAAGGGAGAAAACTTCTTATTCTTTGAATGATAGGCAGTATTTTAAGTTTTGTACATCATCTTTCTTTGAGCACCATATCAAAATGAGGCTACAACCTTTTCTTTAACAAGCTCCAACTTTATGAGAGAACCAACTCTCTGGTTTCTCTAGCACCAACTAGAAGGAAACACTAACTGGATGGAAGCACCAACTTCCAGTCACACATGAACCAACCTGTATAACAAAGAACAATGATTCTCCCTTGCACCACCCTATCACCATGGTTTTGTAGGATGCAACCAGATGGAAGCTACAACTCCCTCTTTTCAAGCAACCACTTGAAACTATGATGAAAACAATCCTCTCTAGCACCACCCTACCACCCTGAGATATTAATCTTTTCTTGCTTAAATTTATTACAGTGATACAATATTTATCAATGGCTTACCAGTTTCATCACTCTTTTGCTACACTAATCTGCTCCATCAATGTCTTCCGGCTCGCATCTTATTGTGATTAAGTTCTCGTACAGTCTGTTGTTTTCACCATTTCTTCTATGTCCAGCTTATGTTCGTCATCTCTGCCTTTTCTCCCTCGGTTCATGGTATGATATTCATTTCTTACAGTTCAAATACTTTTTACATAGAAATAACAACCCCTCTCTCTCATGACATTTTTCTTGTATTCCTACTCTCATCATCTGTTACACTCCGCATCTCCAATGCTCAAGTTGGGAATCTAAAAAAAAGGCTCAAGAATCATGATTCCAATGCTCCAGAACAATGATTCAACCTCTCAGGAACAATGATTCAGTTAGTGTAAATGAATCATAACTGATCAAGAAATCACAAGATGAAACACCAACCCTTCAATCATATTTTATTTGATCACCGTCGTTGGATTATACATGTAGATGCGTTTTGAATTTTCAATGCATAACCTTCGATGTGGATCCTACCAGCGCTAGATCCTTCCTCAATATTATACTGATGTGACCTTGGATGATGCTCTCATGTGACCACATGATTGTGGGCGTGGCCAAAGGTGGTTTCCATGCAATCTTCTTTTCACCCTACAATTCACTACAAAGAACCACATATGCCTTTGGAGATACCATGGTTTTGATTGTGGCCCGCCTTCAACTTTTTAAAGTTCATGCACCTTCAATGGATGCAATGCGATAGGACCATCGATCTCATGATCTTCATGGTGCTCCTGAATGAATGTTTCATATTTGTTATTTCATGATCTGCAAATCAGATCTAACCTCCTTAAATCAACGACTGTGATTTATTTCATGATAAGGGCTCTGAGAGTTTCAAATCTAAAACCTTGCTTTTATCCATATGCCAATCTTTCAGAGTCGATGATCTGTGGAAACCTGGCCTTCTAAATTGATGGCTCTGACTCTACTTTAGGAATTTGACCTTTCAACCAGATCGATGGTTCTGTAGCCCCTTTCTCGATCAACATTCGATAATTTATTTCGGTTCTCAGGCTCTCCGGGCTTCAGGAAATTAAAATCTCAAACTGAAACTCTAGAAGTGATTTCTCTGGAGCTCACAATCCATCGCCATGTATCCCTTTGGATCTAACGGTTGAGATTTACTCCATCTCTCCGACTCTCCGGACTTCGGGTATTTCAAATCTCAAACTGAAACTCTTGAAGTGATATTTTTCTGGAGCGTAACCTCCTCACATATTTAGACCCAAAATGAATGATGTTCATTTGATCAAGATCTTAGATCAACAAATCGATCTTTCTACGAAGAATCTTTTCCTTGTATTAAATCCAACAGCTGTCCATATTTTCTTATCCTATCCTTCCACTTAATTTGATCTGACGGCTGAAAGAGATTTGGATAATCGAATTCTCAAACCTTATGCCCCATTTATCTTATCCTTCAATTAAATTGATCCGACGGCTGACAGAAATTTGGATGATTGAGATCTTAGATATTTCATCTTATCATGTCCTTACACTCAAAAGTGATTGTCACTCTTCCTCCTGAGTTTCTGATATCTCTGACTTAGAAGGTTTTATAAGTGTTCAAGGATCTCAACCTTTTCTCCTCCTGCGAGTTTGTCTCTTGGACCTCGTCTAGATTTCTGGAAATCGCCATCTCTTCTGAGCTTTCTCATCTTCTGCCCTCTTGAGTTTTGGTTCATTGCTTCTCTTTCCATCAATGACAAGAACACTCTTCCTATAAACATGCCAACATTGTGGTGTTTACTTCTATGTTTTGGAAGCACTTTGACTAGCCCGACCATATTGGTGTAATCTAGCACATTAATGCTTCAAAATATATAATTGTTGTCAACTAGTATCAGCTACAACATTTCATCTTCAACACACTCATTAAAGCATATTATGATATGTCATAATCATATAATGCTTCATTGACTTGACATTTTTTATTGGTTTTGGAGACTGGCTACCTTCCACATGGTGGGTCTCATCTATTCTTTTATTTTTTGGATGGATTGTCTTTTGATGGGGGGGTTTTGTTCCCATGTGGTTTTCACTCTTTCCTCATCTTTTTTCAGTGTTCATTAGTTTCCTTGTACTTGAGTACCTAATATGGCCAAGTAACTTGGACTCATTTTTTTTAATCCATATTGATGCTCAGGGGGGGTGTTGGAGAAATTTCTATTTTCGACACACTAGTTCAGCGGGAGTTCACTGACTAGTTCTATTTTATACTATCTACTTAGATCATCACTATTATTCATGCATACATTCCTAAGGAAACCTAATTGCTTGATTTCTTTTCTTAATTATGGAATGTTATGCCCTATATATGAGTGTATTCCACTCATTCATTGTATCATATTGATCATCATTGTATCAATCATTCATTCATTGATCAACTCATTTAAGTAGTGTGAATATATTTTTTCATTCTTCCATATTGAACCTATCGTCCCTTTCTTGATAAGCTTTGTTTGTATTTGTTTTAGCTAGATTTCTTGTTCATGTTTCGATGAAACATTGACACAAAGAATAGTTAAAAAAAATATCAAATGAACTAATATATTTGAATACTACTAGTGGAGAAGGATATTCGAAGTGAAACAAATGTTTTAGATTTCCCCCCAAGAAAGACAAGATTTCTCCCCCAACCAATAAAATCAATCCTTCCCAGGAATATGGGATTAATATGGGAGATATTGTTAAATCTTTACAAACTTGGGAAACATAAAATATGACTAAGGTGAAGGACAAAAGAGAGGAAAATCATGAACAACAAGAACARTCTCAKGAATMTCAAGGAATWGAAGAGAAATRGGTGAACTCAWTTTKGGATATCACTTAYGGTGGAGAGGAAGAAGAAGMAAAGGAAATACACYAKTSCCAAAACATTGTAAATACTAGGATTTCAAGAAAGAACAATTCATCTAATGCCCCAAACACTTCCAAACCTCCTACAACTACCACTTCCAATACCAAGAAAACCTCATCTTCTACCAACCTAAATTCTCCCAAACTTTCTAAAACGACACCCTCCAATGAAAAAGATAACTATCAAACACCTAAGCCAAGTGATCCCTCCATTTCCCCAAAACAATTGGAATATTATTTCTTGGAATATTTGGAATATTTAAAGAAAACTAAATCCAATATTTCCCTGTTTAAACCCCTGAAACTCCCTCAGATTAAAAAAAATATTATTAAAAATCGATGTTGGATTGTTTTTCCACTTGGGTGAGAAAAAGAGGTCCCTTAACTATCTAGTTAGGCTAGAAAGAAAGAACAACAATTTTTTAGTTGATTAGTGGCTCAACTAAGTAGAAAATAAGAAGTAATCAACAAAGAAATAAAACTAAACTAAGCATGTAACAACTAAACTTGATGCAAGAAAAAGACACAAGGAATAACTACCAAATGAGACCAGTCCTCGAATTGATATCACCTTGGATAAATATGGGAACTTATGAGTCCCCTCTTCCTCCTTGGGAAGGATATTAAGTCCCCAAATACCAATATTTCTCTCTTCTAACAATGAATGAAAATGAAAATACAATGGTGAAGAATTGATAGTTGAGATTATCAAGAGGAGAAAGGTGCAACACTTTCCATGAATGCTCAAAGCGTTCTAGGAGAAATATGGTTTCTCAAAGACAAATTGAATAGAATAACAATACTCAAATTGCTTCTTTTGTTTGGATACAATGGACCTTTATTTATAGGAGGATGGCAATATTTTTCCAAACTAGTGTCAAATGTGAATGGGGGCCTTTGGAGGTACCTCTCATCCCTTTAAGTGACTCCAAGGTGACATTTGGGGGAGATTTTGGGTATGGGGGAGATCCACTCCATCCCATAAGTGGTTGAGGCTTGAAAAAAATCCTCGATGTGTCATTTTTGCATATGTGTAGGTTTTACAACTATCAGTTGCACATACCATGCACTGTGCATGTTGTATGTCATGTTATACTAAGAAGATGTGCACATGTTATTTTTGTTGAATACACGCAAAACTTCAGAACCACTTTTGAATAGTTTTTCTCTTATTTTTCCAAACAGAGTGAATCCTTCCATAATTATTGGGAGTATGTTGTTCTTGTGTTTATTGTTTCTTCATCCATTGTATGTGTTTGTGGTGAGCAATTTTTTAGTGATAAAAAACTCCCCCTGATGTGTGAGATTAGGAGCATATGTATAGTCGAAATACATCACTATTTATTTTGGTGATGAGATCATTGTAAAAGCGTGAGAGAAATTTGTAGTAACGGAAAATGAAAGCAATCCTTTGGAGAGAGAGGGGAAAAAAAATATGTATTAGGTATTCTCAAAAAAAAAAATATTTTGTACAAACGAGGCAAGCATGCCCCATGCTCATGTCATGAAACCATAAAGGGATAAAAAGAACTGAAACTAGTCATGAAGTAGATATCCACTGAAAATGAAAATACAATGGTGAAGAATTGATAGGTGAAATTCTCAATAGGAGAGAGGTGCAACACTTTCTATGAATGATCAAAGAGCTCTAGAATAATGATGGATTCTAAAAGACAAATTGAACATCATAAACAATCCTCAAACTTGTTCTTCTTATTGGCATACAATGGCCCTTTATTTATAGGACGATGGAAATACTTTTCCAAAGTAGTTTCAAATGTGAATGGGAGGCCTTTAGAGGTACCTCCCATTCCTTTTAGTGATCCCTAGGAAGAATTTTGGGGCGATTTTGGTTATGGGGGAGATCCACTCCATCCAAGAAGTGGTTGAGACCTAAGAAAAATCATCAATGCATCGTTTCCGCATCTACACAAGTTTTTTGAATGTTAGTTGCATGGACTGTGTACAGTGCGCGTTGTATGTCATGTTAGCCCATGTCGATGTGCACATGATATTTTGTTGAATACACAAAGATCTTCAAAACCAGTTTTGTATAGTTTTTTTCTTATTTTTCCAAACCGAGTGTAATCCTTCCATAATTTTTGGGAGTATGTTGCTCTTGTGCTGACTATTTATTCATCCATTTTATTTGTTTGTGGTGAGTCATTTTTCAGTGATATAAATTCCCCTGAATGTGTGAGGTTAGGAGGATACGTATAACTGAAATACATTAGCGTTTATTTTTGTGATGACGTCATTGTAAAAGTGCAAGAGAAATTTTTAGTGAGGGATGATGAGAGAAATCCTTTGGAGGGAGAGGGGAAACAAATATATGTATCATGCATTTTCCAAGAAATTACTTTTTTGTACAAATAAGGAAGGCATGCCCCATGCTCATGTCATGAAACCATAAAGGGATAACATGAACTGAAACTACTGACGAAGAGGATATCTGTTGAAAATGAAAATACAATGGTGAAGAATTTATAGTTGAAATTATCAAGAGGAGAGAGGTGCATTACTTACTATGAATGCTCAAGGAGTTCTAGGAGATAGTTGGCTTATCAAAGACAAATTTAACGACATAAAAATACTCAAATTGCTTCTTCTTGTTTGTATATAATGGCCCTCTATTTATAGGAGGATGGAAATATTTTTCCAAACTAGTTTAAAATGTGAATGTGAGACCTTTGGAGGTACCTCCCATCCCTTTCAGTGATCCGAAGGTAGAATTTGGGGGTGATTTTGGGTATGGGGGATATCCATTCCATCTCATAAGTGGTTGAGGCCCGAATGGAATCATCAATGCGGTGTTTCCTCATCCACATAGGTTTTTTGACTGTTAGTCATGCATACCTTGTACTGTGCACGTTGTACGTCATGTTAGCCCATGCGAATGTGTGTACACTATTTTTGTTGAATACATGCAGAACTTCAGAACCAACTTTGTCTAGTTTTGTGCTTATTTTTCCAAACTAAGTGTAATCCTTCCATAACTATTGGGAGTATGTTGTGCTTGTTTTGATTTTTTCTTCATCCAATTTTTGTGTTTGGGGTGAGAAATTTTTCAGTGCTAACAAATTCCCCCTGATGTGTGAGGTTAGGAGTATATATATAGCGAAAATATATGATCGTTTATTTTGGTGATGACATAATTGTAAAAACACGAGAGAACATAGTGAGGGATGGTGAGACCAATACTTTAGAGGGAGAACACATTTTATTCTACAAAAAATAAATTTTTTGAACAAACGATTTGGGCATGCCCCATGCTCATGTCATGAAACCATAAAGGGATAACAAGAACTTAAACCATTGATGAATCAAATATCTACAATTCCCTTGGGGCCGTAAAACAACAACAGATGATGGTTCTGATGACTAAACTAGATCTAAGTCGCATTATGAACAACTCATAGGGATTGATGCCCTATCAAAATCATAGGTATTTGGTTGTTACTGAAAACTACAAAGATCGCATAGTAATACCCACCGTAACATGAAACTTTGTTGGAGTCTAAATTTATGGAGTTCAACGACATCAAAAAGAAATGAGGAATATTTTTGTGGCATCCGATACTACTCATTAATGTTGGGATGAGAGCCAATATATTTCCACATTCATATAACCTTTTGTTGATTTTGATAGGTTAAGAGGCCGAACTACAAGAAGAAAATATCTTCTTGACATCAATTGATGAAAATGGTGTTAGAAACTGTATTAGTGAAGGTGAATTGGATTGATAATCATGAATGATGTCTAGAATATAAGGGATTTAAGAACTACCCTTTGTCGGGGGGTGCCGATGTCTAATAACAACTGTAAAATAAGATCTGGTGTCAGGGGGATGGTAAAATATGGGGTAACACTGTCTTGAATGGGTGAGACTACAAGGAGATGTAAAAATGTAAAAATATAATGATATGGTACATGGGTTCTTGTAATGGTCATAATTTAAACTAGGGTGCAAATATCTTGCAGAGATAATGGGGGAAGAAAAATTCCTCAACCAAGGGCGACATGGGTTCCTATGTGCCAAGGAAAAAACATCATCGATTGTGATGACCAAAATCTATTGTACCTGCTAAAATTTAAAATGTTCTTTATAAAAACCAAATGAATAAATAATCGGGTTGAAAGTACATGTACAAAAATGGGTGCCCCAGTGAAGTATGACTTGGCTGTTAAGGGAACAAGTAGAGATTGGTGGAGGGTGGGGGCCCCTATTACACATCAAAATTGCTAAGTGTCGCATTGTCCCTATCAATCGTCGTAAGTGTCGCATCTTCCCTACAACTTTCGCAAGTGTCACAAGTTTGTCACTAGTGTCACAAATGATGTTCAGATATGATGCCATGATAACGACACTAAGGAGGCACTTTTAACACCTCACATGACTGATTTGGAAGAGGAGAACTGGTTTACTGGAATCAAATAGCTCTTGACACCTAAAAGAGGCCCTAAAACATTAGTTTGGAGGGGGAACGCTCCCCTACTACAGTTGCAGAAGCACTGGCGCTCCTCTACCATGCTTCAAGGAGCGTTATAATGCCCCTCGGGTCCTTCTGGAGGAGCGCTGCTCATATTGAGAGCACTGGCGCTTTTCCAAGGCTCACTAGGAGCGCTACAACGCTCTGATGCTCGTTCTGAGGGAGCGCTCCCTATTCTGGGTCAGTTGTTAGCACGTTGAGGAGAATAAGGGGAGGATCATTCGAGATTAGGAGGTAGTTGTTCTCGAATTCTTGGTTTCATCAAAAGATCCCTGATCCAAGGAGAAGGTTCCCAACTGGTTCTAAACATAACTCAAGAGGTTAACCCCTTCCCAACCTATATAAATAGGCTCTATGATGGTGAAAAGGGGGGAAGAATTGAACATATGAAACTTATGATCTTGGAGGAAACTGACAGTTAGCCAAAGGAGAGTGATCAGTGAACCTACTGTTATCCAGGTTGTGGATCTTTCAGGCAAGGGTTAGACGAAGAGGACTTGATGAAGCTGTCGCATTCGCATCTACGATTGTAAGTACTGCTGTCATTATTCTCATTAATATGACATGCTTGGCCTGTTTCTTTCTAGTTTGTGTCTGATATCACATGAAATTATCATTTATTGATAGATCTGTTTTCAAGCTAATGTCAATAGAGTAGGAAGTGGTCATATCTTGTTTTTTCCACAGACCTCAGTGAGGAGCAAAAGGATTGGAGCGCAACTCGGAGCATACAGGGACAAACGTCGATTAAAAGGTACTTCTGTTATCCTCCCTTCTCATGCATTAGTTTAGATAGATTTGAAAGGAATTCAGTGTCCACATTAAGAATTTTTCTATCTAGGGTTAAGGTCAAGCCTTAGAGGTGATATACCTGTTTGCAGGGAGATTTTACTACAACAGAAACTGGCAACTCCACTGGGGAGATAGCCTCAAATCGAAACCTCTTGTTTGGATTTTTCTCCTCATTGACCTTGTTATGTCCCTTGACTGTTTCCGACCTAGTTCACCCCTCTTTGATTAGTTTCATGAGCTGATTGTATCCTTACCTTGTCACATTCAACATTCTTGTCAAGCTCAGATCTCAATTTTTGAAAATTTTTGACATTTCTGGGACTTTTAGACCATGGCGCCCCTGTCCTAGTGTTAACATAGCACCAGCGCTTCTGATAGCCTTACACAGAGCGCTATAATGCTCTTTTCCCTTGGCAACAAAGCGCCAGCCTCCTTTTGGCCAAAAAACCCTCCACAATTGCATTTTTCAGGGTTTGCCTCTGTGGCTCTTTTGCTGAGTGACCTAGTGAGTCAATTTTTCTTCCTTTTCAGCCTTGACATCTATCTTTTTGAAGAATAAATACCTTGTTGATCGGATCTTGTAGCCTTCTTCACCATTTTTCATTGAGTTTTTCTATTGACTAAAGCTTGGAACCTATGCATTGCTTTTATCTTCTCTTCAATTGAGCAACAACCCTGGTGAAGGTCATCAAAGGTCTACAGACCTCTGGATCTTGTTTTCAGTCGAGGTCATTGTTCTTCAAATCTCACTTTTGGGTGTGAAGTTTGATTTTTCTTTGATTGTTTCTTTTCTTTCATTTCTCGTTTTGATTGCTATGAAGGGTGCATTGTTTGTGTGACTTTTGCTTATGCTAGTTTGATTTTCATTCATACCAAGAAGATAATTAGCAGAGATAAGAATTTTATTGTATTGATCATCATCCATACACAAAAAATAAAGATATATTTATGATTGATTGCGCATATTAGAAGGCATTTGAAAGTTTTTGCATCACATCAGGATTTGATTGAGAAGAGAATTGTTTGAGAGCATTCCGTAGTTGTGCTTGTTAGTGAAAGAAATCTCTCTCTCCCTTAGCTAGATGTTCATCGAAAGGAAATGACTTCTTATCATGTTCGATGCATTCTTTGGGTCTGAGTCATAATTCCATTTGTTTCACTTCCATGCACCCCTTTGCGTAAAGAACAGCCATAAAAATCAATGCTAATTAAAATTTATTTAGAACTTTTTCTTTGCTAGGATCCTCCACCAACAGTAGAATAGGTGTAGTACTTTGGATTAGGCTATGAGCATAACTTTCCAAAGTTGTCAAAATAAACATTAGTATCCTGAGTTAGGGAGAGTAAATCCAGTTATCGTATAAGTCTGCCTAGGATCCCCCTCTCACACAGGGGTTACACACGAGGTTGCATTCAGGTAAGCTACGGGGACTAACCCTCCGTGGTTTAACTGATTGTGGTGGTTGGATCATATTATGGGGATCACTTTGAGGTAAATCCACACTTAATGCGTGGAAGCTTCTTAGATGGTTTCGGGATTGATACCCTACCCGTACGTTCGGATCGAACTGTCGACTGTTCCCGCCCAGGGGCTGACTGTGAATTGGTAACCTTAGTGGCCACAATCTTTAGGTTCTTACACAAGGTGACGGTGACGAGAAGTCTCACTGTACCTGGAGCAGACATTGGTCAAACTCACTCGGGCTCCTTGGAGGGTAAATCCACAATTACAATGTGGAAGCTTGCACCAAGGCGTAAGTCCGTTAAGCAGGTCGCCATTGTAACTATTCCACCCTATCCCCACCCCTTCTGGACTTGATCACGCGACGTTGGATTTCATCACCAACTAGTACGATCATCAAAAGAAGGTCCTGTTTGCTTGGTTGTGATTCTTAGATTTTTTAGCGTGTGTTGTTTCTTCTCGCTAGTTGGCCATATATTTCTTTCATCGACTCTTTTCTTCCGCCAACATCGACCCTCCATGACGCTCGCGGAGGCTACAGGGACTTCTTCCAGAAAATATGGAAGGAGACACCCCTTTACCCCCTCATTCTACGGAGCAATCTCCTCAACAGAGCGAGGTTCAAAACACTACAACTTCTCAGGAAGAAGTTCCCATCCCTTTGGAGAATTTTAGAATTGTCTCGGAATCCCCGGAAGCTTATCACACTCCGAAAGGATATGAACGACAGATCCTCCACCTAAATTCCGCTGGAGAATTTGTTGTCATAAACCCTTCTGATGCCCCGACCGGGTCTCCTCAAAACCCTTTACCCAATGACCCTTTTTGGACTAAGAACATTGTTTGGAGTCCACCACGCTTGGTGCGAGATCTTTATGGAATGGGGGAAGGCGCTGATGTACCTTTCTCCTACACTGTACCCCCAAATCACTTCACCGATACTACCACTTTTACAGCCACACCAACCGTTGCTTCGAGCACACCACCCGTTGGTCCGAAAGTAACATTCGTTGGCCCGAGACCTACTATTCCCCTCCAGACAGCCCATTCGACAATGGCCCCACACATTCCGACCATCCCCGCCGGTAATGCGGTAGTTAATCAAGCCCCGATTGGCACACCTGTAACACCAAGACCAAATCTCCCTTTTGGATTTAGGGAAATGAATGCATCTGCCACTACCACTACCCAAACCACTGCTCAAATCATACTGGGAAGTTCCATACCTATCCAACAACCCGAAGGGACTGTCCTTGGTGGTTCTAACCCAATCGGCAACACTGGTCAATCTTTTACGTCTGGCCCTCAAATCCCGGGAACTCTACCTCAAACTAGGGGGCATCCTCCCACCGGAGGACAAATTCCATTCGGGGGGCACCCTCATGCTAGGGGGAAACCTCAATTCGGAGTCCACCATCAACCACAAGGAAAAAATGTGTCCGTTGCACCTAATCCGTGGAGCATCCCTTTTCAAGGAAATCCGCATGCCTCCACGGGACAAACTGTTCCTGCCGCATCTAACCCATGGAGCGTTCCTTTCTCAGGAAACCCACACTTCCCGGCAGGACAAAATTCGCAGACTCTGCAACAACCTCCTTATGGACAAATGCCCAACCCCACCCATAACCCTCAAAACCCATCCGGTTATCCTCCGCTCACACATGCTTCTCAAAACACTTCAAATCCTATGTACCTTGGTCAAAACCAACCTCACATGAGAG
The DNA here is from genome assembly GCA_009831015.1 of Picea engelmannii. Taxonomy (NCBI): domain Eukaryota; kingdom Viridiplantae; phylum Streptophyta; class Pinopsida; order Pinales; family Pinaceae; genus Picea; species Picea engelmannii. Next base: position 92,728 of record ML792859.1, on the reverse strand, counting down.
GGCCCACGAGTTATAATTATCCACATAACCCAGTATTGGGCCCCACTGGTGTTCCTCTGCCGCACCAGCATTACCCATAGGTTAACCGACAACTACCTTTTCTAGCCACCCTGGACCTTCCAGACTTGTCTCGGTTAATGAATGATCCCATTCATCATTCTTCGGTTTGGCCAGCTATTCCAGCAAAGCTCCCTTCTGATATCCCAAAATTCGACGGAAAATCCAGAGAAGACCCGAACAACCACGTGATGACATTCCATTTGTGGTGCTCATCCAACTCCCTCATGGACGATTCTATTCGTTTACATATTTTCCAAGGGACACTTACGGGTTCCACAGCGAAATGGTATATTGAATTACCACGTGCATCTTTTTACGATTTCGACTCCCTCGCCATGTCCTTCCTCACACACTTCCAACTGCCCATCCGATACGAGATGGGTACTAAACTATTAACCTCTCTTCGTCAGACAACTTCCATACACATCTCCGATCATATCCATGAATGGAGAAGACGACGAAGGCTAATCAAAGTGGTCATCCCTGACCAATTATTAGCGGAATGGTTCACGAAATCATTATTACCCAAGATCGCTCATGATGTTGCCATGGGCGGTGTGGTCACCGAGGAAGAAGCCATTTCCCGAGCTCAGTACTTAGACTTAGTCTATTCACAATCCGGTACTCTGTATGCATTGATACTGAACGCTACCCATCCCAATAACGATCCATCCAAACCATCGACTGCTTCACATGCGGATGGAGTTATTGGCTCCGTCAAAACTCAATCTACTACTCAGTCTACTGGAACAATCCAACGACCCGCTTCCACGACCGCCCCCATTTCGACTGCACCCTCTTCTACCCCCACTCAAACTCAAGTCTATGATGTGAATGTGGTCCAGTCAACCCCTTCACAACAACCCGGGGGAAAGAAGAAAGCGAGAAACAAAATTAAGAAGAACAATAACAATGAACAACCCAAAATCCAACCACAAGCCCCTGCTACCGGAAAACAACCACAGTGAAAACCAAAATTCCCATGTCTCATTTGTGGTGATGATCACTACACTCGAGACTGCCCACTTTGTGATGAAGTGGCTAAAATTTTTAAGGGAAATTCGCAACCTGCTGTGCTCACTCAACCTTTTCCGCAACAACAATCTTTGGTTGCACAAACCCCCACGTCGGGGGGCAGTTCCAACCAACCCCATGATGAGGCCTCGAAAAGCACACATATTTACATGTTTAATGGGGTTAATCTAACCACTCATTCTGTGACATACGACACACCAGTTAAACCCGACAAGTCGAAGACTGCTAATGGTTCTTCGTTAGATCCTTTGCCATCTGTAGTTAATCCTCCATCTGTTAGCCCTCCATCTGGGCCACTTCAGATTGAGAAACCTTCTTTTGACTCCATCTTACGCCCTCCTAAGAGCACCATCCATAAATCCACTTTCAATCCTAATTCATGGGCTGCCCAAAATTACAATATTGTAGAAGATTTGGCCCAAGCTCCGTGTGCCATGTCCGCATTGGAAGTGTTACAACACTGTCCTAACCAATGTAGAATGCTCTTAGCTGCCATTGGTTCTTTTGATCCTGAGTCATCAAACTACATCACATTTAATCTGGACAACCATCAACCACGACTCTCCCACCAACTAGCTTTCCAAATCGATGTTGTTGTTCATAATCAACAAATCCATCGAACCATTCTGGATGAGGGAGCCTCCACCTATGTCATGTCTCTATCCTGTTGGAAAGGTTTGAAATCACCTGCCCTCAACAAATCCCCCACGATGTTACGCGCTTTCGATGGATGAGGTTTCCATCCTCACGGATTATTACAATCCCTCACCGTTCAATTGGGCAGTAAAACTGTTACCGTTGATGTCGAAGTGGTCGATGCTCCCCTCAATTACAACCTATTACTCGGAAGAAGTTGGTTCTACGCTATGACCATTGTCGCCTTGTCGGTGTTTCAATGTGTACAGTTCCCTCATAAAGGCAAAATTGTCACCGTCGATCAACTTGATTTCTGTACACTCGACGCCCGCATCCTTGCCACCAACAACATTCCTTTTTTGGGAGATCACCTAGTTACATATGAAAGTGTTGGTGTTGGCTTATTGAAATATTCTAGCCTCATGGGTACCTTCCCTACACCACTTCCACCTACTACACCTCATATTGTCGCCGTCAATATGATCTCGACTTCGCCCTATCAATCCTTGGAATCATCTGACCCTTGGATTGTGCCTAATCCTTTGGAATTCGATGGACTCAGTGACACCATGCCACTCAACCCAGCCGAGGCCGCATACGTAGCTATTCAATCTGCCTCTCCCTATTCGAACACTTCACATTCACTGGAACCCGACACTTACTCGGTGCCCTCGTGGTTGAATTCCTTATCATATGTCGTTGATTACATTTCCCACATTTTTCCTTCGGATGAATCTATCATGGAAATGCTTAGCATTGACGATTTTCCCTGGGATGACAACCACCATCGATCCTCTTTTCTTCCGTCTTTGGAAGAAGTGCAAGACATACAATCTGTCTTCCCCCCCGATGTTACCAATGCTCCACAATCCCCTATCCTCACCCAAGATACTTTATCTAAGGGAAACATGGGTAACATCTCTACCACAATCACAATTGACATTTCAGTCAAAGAAGGTGTCATGGAAAACATTAATCTTGGTGCTAATTGCACGCCCGATGAAGTGGTTTCTTACACCGCTTTGTTCAAGGAATTTCGTGATGTCTTCGCATGGAGCTATGAAGAAATGCCAGGGATTGACCCTTCCATCGTCATACATGAAATCAAGACTTACCCTGACGCAAAACCGGTTCGACAGAAACTCCGCCCGGTTCACCCCAAGAAACTGGCAGCTATAAAGGCAGAAGTTGAAAAACTTCTAAAATCTGGCTTTATCTACCCTGTCCCTTTGATGGAATGGGTCTCTAACCTCGTTCTGGTTGCCAAGAAACAAGGGACCATCCGTGTCTATGTAGATTATCGCGATCTCAACAAAGCTTGTCCCAAAGACAACTACCCTACACCTTTTATCGATCAAATCATCGATAATTGCGCGGTAAGTGTAATCTTCTCTTTCATGGATGGATTTTCTGGATACAACCAGATCGAAATCTTACCTGCTGATCAACATAAGACAGCCTTCATCTGCCCTTGGGGAACTTTCGCCTACCGAAAGCTACCTTTTGGCCTTAAAAACGCTGGTGCTACTTTCCAGCAAGCCATGTCGTACGCTTTCCATGACATCAAACATATCGCGGAACCTTACCTTGATGATTTACCCGCCCATTCATCCAACCGACCCGATCATATCGGTCACTTGCGGGCAATTTTTCTTCGATGTCGTTTCTATCGTATTCGTCTGAACCCACATTAATGCATCTTCGCTATCGAATCCGGCTGACTCCTCGGTTTCATTGTCTCCAAAGACGGGATCAGGGTGGATCCCCTGAAGATCAAGGCCATTCTAGCTTTACCCCCACCCACCAACTTAACCCAACTTCATAGTTTGCAATTCAAAGCAAACTTTCTCTGTCGTTTCATCTGCAATTACGCCGAGATCACTAAAGGATTTATGCGGCTACTACAAAAGAACGTCCCTTTCATCTGGGATGACAATGCCCAATGGTCATTCGACGCTCTCAAGCACGCTTTGACCCATGCTCCTTTGTTACATCCTCTTGAATATACAAAGGATTATATCCTTTACTTGGCCGCTTCTACTTCCACCATTGCGATGGTGTTGGTTCAAGAGGACGCTAACGATGAAGAACACGTGATTTATTATCTGAGCAAGAGTTTATCCGGACCCAAACTCAGATATTCGCATGTCGAGAAACTGGCTATGGAAGTTGTCATTGCTGTCCAACGATTCCGCCACTACATACTATTACGCACCACCACGGTAATCGCAGACTCCAACCCCATGTACCACATCTTAACACGTCAAGTACTTGGGGGCAAATATTCGAAATGGATCGTTATTCTTCAAGAATTCGATCTCGAGTTTACAAAGGCCAAAGCCAAGAAATCCCTGGTGTTTGCCGAGCTCATCTATTCTCTCCCAAGTGCCGATGAAAACATTGAACCTAGAGACCCTCTTCCCGATGAGTCTCTCTTCCTCATCAACACCTCTGACCCTTGGTATGGAGACATTCTCCTCTACCTTCAAACCCAATGCTTTCAGCCAAACATCTCTCGAGAAGAGCGTCGACGCATCCGTCACCACTCTCGCCGTTATCTCATCCTCGAAGATACTTTGTATCGTCGTGGTATTGACACCATCCTTCAGCGATGTATGATTCAAGAAGAAGCTGAATGCATTCTGAACGATTGTCACCTTGGTTCTTGTGGCGGTCACCTTTCCGGGATGGCCACAGCCCAAAAAATCCTATGTGCCGGCTACTTTTGGCCCTCGATTTTCAAAGATTGCATCGAGGCCGTCAAAAAATGCCCACCCTGCCAAATCTTCAACAAGAAGGCACGCACCCACCCTACTGCGCTGCATCCCATTATTTCCATCGACCCCTTTTCCAAATGGGGTATTGATTTCATGCAATGTAA
>ML792859.1:53890-68713 GCA_009831015.1 Picea engelmannii | reverse complement strand
TGAATAGAAGAAAATATGAGAATATCAATTAAAGTAAAGAAGCATTTAAGAATTTCTTCACTGTAATATCAAAAAGATAAACATTAAGATCTTTCAAAGCCTGAAATAGGGTATACAAAAATAAATCCTACAACATGCGCTACATTAAAAGATTAGATTAAAAAACAATATGACAACTGAGAGAGAAAAACGTTTAACACATAAAAGAATAACATCACCAATGAACAACACGTGAGAATCCTATGAAACGTCCCTTTGTATTACTGGAAGATCTCTTTGATAAAAATTATAGTCTTTCTATCTTACAGGGTGTAAAGATCAACCATTGGTACTTCAAAGTTTGAAGTATTTATAACCAAAAATTACATACGATCCTGTCATTAAAGATCAGGATGTGGAAATCTAAATTTAGCTAACTAACTCAACATAATACAAAAATTTAGGAACTGTTTGATGATGTGTTGAAATCTTCAGGATGATTCTGGGGTAAACCATTGGTGAGTCCTTTGCAGGACCTCATCTGATTGAATAATTGACTGGGCTTGGACACCTCATCTCCTACTCGATCAGGTTGCATAACTCTTCCCATTGAAGGTTACTAGGAACGCTGACCTTGAGCAGTCTTCGGTATACTTCATTCATCTCTGTATAATTGGAAAAAGTTGGCTTGACGATGAAAATGTACGGGATCTCATGCTGTATGCTAATATATGACTGGAAAGCCTCTAAGAACGCTATGCATGTGATACTTCCCTATATTCCCAAGAATTTAGAACTATCCTTTGCCACGGTGGCTAATTTCTTTTTATAATTAGACAATGTCATTAACTTGTCATTTATGACCCTTAAACCTGGGAGGCCTTTCTTCTGCAGAGCTTCAATTTTGCTGAAAAATATTTGTACTCCTATGTCCATAGTTTGGACTTTTTCCTCCAGCTCTAGCATCAATCCTCTTTTGGTCAGGACCCTCTTGACCTAGAGGATGGTTTCTGTCCTATCTTCAATTTTCAAATCCTCTAACTCTTCTCTCATTTTTGAATTAATGAATTTAATGATCTCAGTGGCTTCTGCGGGCATCTCTCCCAACTCTCCTCTTATTTTCTCAATCGCCTGCTTGCTTCTTTTCACCAGTTCATTCCGCTCGAACATGATTTGTATCATAGGCCATATTTCATTAATAGATTTGGTGATGTCCATCCAGACATGTTCCTTGACGTCAACAAGTGTTTTGCCTGCCACTGTCTACTTTTGAAGCTGTTGTAATTATTGTCTGATCTTTTCTGATATTTGTTTCTCCTTGGAGTAGCTAGTTTGATAAGAAGACTTGAGTTCTTGAAGGTTCTAAACCTCCTTTCTAAGTCTGCTAATCTTTGTCTCTTGCAAATTCATCTCTTCCATGGATTTTGCTAGCTCTTATGTCTTCTCCAGGGTTGTCAGTGAAGTTGCTGAGGGAATTTCTACTGAGGATGTTGTGCTTACTCCTATGAGTGGAAATGAATTTAATGGAATGAATTACATAGGTTTTGATTGCTCCTTCTCTTTCAATAAATTTTCTAGTTCTTCCTCCATCTCTTTTAAATATGCATTTTTCTCCATAATCAACCTGAGCATCTCATCCTTTTCCCCTTATGCCTCATCTATCTCCTTTTCCTGTGCATCTTCTGTTGGTGGTAGTTCAAGTGTTTCCTTCTTCTAATCCAAAAAGGCTTTTCTTAGGATTCAGAGAAATCCCAAATTCCCTGCATTTCTCAAACACTCATTTGAGATGTCGTAAGTGCTCATCATCATATTGGGAATAAACAGTTACGTCATCTAGATAAATGACAATAAATCTTCCAAGTTCTTCCAAAAAAGTGATGTCCATCGCTCTTTGGAAAGTGGCCACAACATTCATTAACCCGAAAGGCATTTTCAGGTACATGAAGGTACCCCACAGTGTTGTGAAAGTTGTTTTCTCTTGGTCATCTGGGTGAACGAGAACCTGGTTATATCCTGAGAAACCATCTAGTAAGGATATTCGAATGGATCCAAAAACCTTTTGTAATGTATGGTCCATTTTTGGCAGTGGGTAGTTTTCCTTTAGAGAGACTTTGTTCAAGTTTTGGAAATCAATGCAAAGCCTGATTTTCCAAGTTTTCTTTCGGGTCAGGACTAGATTCGAAACCCATTTGGAAAATCGTAAAGGGACTATGATTTTAGCATAATATATCTTTTTGATTTATTTTTCTATCAGGGTAAGTAACTTGGGATTGATCCTCATAAGTTTATGTCTGAAAGGTTTTTGATCTTCTTTTATCGGGATCCTATGTTGAATGATGCTTGTGTCATAAGATTTCAAATCTTGATAACCCCAAGCAAAAACGTTAGCATATTCCTTGAAAAGTTCAATGTATTTGAGTTTCTACTCAGGAGGTAAGGATTTGGAAATTTTTACTATCCCGGGTTTCTCTTTTGTCCCTATGTTACAGTCTTCAACCTCTTTACCACTGGATTCAATTTTTGGTTTTTTAGCTACATCATTAAAATCAAATAAGTCTTCTAACAGAACTAGAGCCCTAGGCAAAATATTACTCTTTAAATGAAAAATGTCAGAATCTATCTCATATTCATCTAATTCTTCTGAATCTATTTTATTTACACTATTATTTCCAAAAACCGATTTATTTACATTTTCATCGTCATTTTATAAGTCTATATTTGTACACTCGAATTTTTTTTACATTGTAAAAAATCTTCAATTTGATCATCATTCCCAAATACCTACCAGTATATGATGTTGTTTAGGACAGTAGGTCTGCATTTCACCTACACCATGTATGGACAAGTAGAGCGAAAAGGGATCTTGCATGTAGTTGCTGACGTGGCTAACCCATTTGCCAAAATGTTCTTCCCCCTGGGCATCACCTGCAAATCAACCTCAGTGAAACATTTAAGGGCATCGAAAAAAACATTTCTATAAGCTCTAAGCCTGGGATGTTTTGTTGCATACTCACCTTTAATTTTTTTGATAATTAATTTAGAGTCGCCTCTTACCATGATTTGTTTGGCACCAACCTTCTTTAGTAGTTTCAGGCCGAGCATCAAAGCTTCGTACTCGATTATGTTGTTAGTGCATTGAAAATTCAATTTGTACGAATGGTTTTCTGAATACATGGATTTGTGATTGTGAAACCAAACTATTTCTCCATCTCCCTCTTTACTTACAGCCCCATCGAAGTCCATGCTCCAGAAATCTGCAGGAAATTCTTCACTTATCACGATTTCCTTCCCTTTTGCCTCAGTGATTTCTTGGTCTTCGTTTAGGTCAAATGTATCTTATTCAAGTTGAGAAATTTGTTCTCCCATATCGTCGTCGTTATATAGGATAAAGTAATCTAGATCAGAGTGTGTCAAGCACAGAGGATAGTTATGTGGTCTTTCTTAGCTACTGACCATATATTTCATCAACGTCTCTCTGTACAGTCTTATCTGTTGCATGAAAACTGGGATGGTGGCATACGATATATCCAACTGTAAAGTACCTTTCAACTTAGCTCCCCAAGACCTGGATAGCAACATACCATATTTTGGGGGAATATCCATGACCACAACATCCAGAACCATGATTTTTGCTGGAATCAAAACTAGGGTGATACATAAGTCCTTGATCAACCCGATACATCTGACTTTGATGGAGTCAAAAGAGTGTAAATCCTTGTAAGGTCTGGTGACCTCGAGTCCCAATTTTTCCATCACTACTTTAGGCATCAGGTTATGGGAAGCACCCGAATATAACATAGCATTGTGCAGAATCAGGTCATGTATATTAAGGCTGATGTAAAAATGAGTGACAGTGCTAGTGTCAGTATGACCATCAACTTCAGGGCCAAACATGAGTTCAGGTTGATCATCGGTAAGATTTACTGTGTCCAAATGACTCATCGATCCAACGGTTAAGACCTTTGTTCCTATATCAGGTTCAATTCTAAGCGCTTTGATCACCTGCGATCGGTAAGCATCCTTACTCATCAACTCATAAAGGGGAATGGGAATTTTCACATTGGCTAATTCCCCTTCGAGGTTGAAAAGGGAATATGCTCTGGTTTGGATCAACAATTCTGATTTGTCCACCATAGTCTTCTGAGCAAAAGTACTTGGTCAGTTGGTTGATGAAACCTCAGTCTGCATTGATCTTTGTAAAATGGTAGGGTTTCCTTTTGCTAGAGCCTCAACATTACCTTTCTCAGGGATCTTCTTGGTAGAAGGCTCAGGGGATTTCTTGGTTTCGACTGTTTTCTTCATTTCGGTTACCTTTTTTGGGGAGTTTTCGTCTATCCTTTTACTTCGTAGATTATACTACCTATGTACCTCCATAATGGAATTTTCAAATGCCTGTTGTTTGGTCTCTTAATCTTCCTCACTCACCTTTGTTTGAGAAAGAAGGAAAAGTTCTTGCTCTTCTTGAGTAAGGAAAATGGATTCATTGTAATGAATGCCCATGAGGTTTATGTGTGTGTCTTCTAGTTCTTCAATCACCTCTTCACTTTCATCGGCATAGTTTTCCTATAGCGGTGGTCTGATATGTTGATCAGGACATCTCTGTTATATTTGATCCCTAGGATCTCTCTGCCTGATTTGAGGAGGATTTCTTCTGAAGTTAGGATTCCAAATTTGTGGAGCAGGTTGGTTTTCTCTAGGAGGATTTCTCTCGGTTACAGTAAGTCTCTCCATCATTCTCTCCACTGCTCTAGCTAAAGAATCTAGCTTGGCATCAAAAGAAAATGTGGTAGGCTTGTCTTTAATCATGACTCTCCTCTCTATCCTTTGTCATGCCCTTTTAGCCAACAAGTTGGCCTCTACACTTATCACGTTTTTCTGCATGTCCTCTAGGGTGGTGGAGTTTCTTTACCTTAATTGATATGACATGTCAGCATCGAAACCATCAGGGAATTTTATCAGTGCCAAACCATGTGGGGGTTTAGTATCGTCTAGAATCACATTGTACAGATTGTTGAAGTGAGTGCAGTAGTCTTGTACTATCTCTCCTTGATTCCTTCTGATGTTTTCATATTCTGACAAGATCTGGAGAGGGTTTTTATTTACCTCCCATCTATCCAGAAAACTTCCTGGAAACACTGTAAGATCGACCACTGAAGCGGGATGTAAACCTTTGAACCATTTCTTAACATCCCCAGTCAGACTCTATGCAAAAAGTCTCATCTGAACGTCATCTTCATCAAATTCCTGTAAATCAAAATAGTCATTCATTTTATTGACGTGTTGTTGTGCGTTCAAGGACCCCATTCCATCGAACTGTGGGAGTCTCATTTGATAGTCTTGAGGCGTGTCATGTAAAGGTGTAGCCAACACCAAAGGAGCATATCTGGCCGCCATGATAGGTGGAGGTGGTGAGACAGAAACCTGGAGGATAGGTGGGGCTATAGTAGAGAATGAGGAGGATGAGGAACCGGCTGGCACAAAGTGAGTGATTCGAGATTTTGCAGTGGGAGATAGTATTTCAGGGGTTCAGGGTTGCAGGATGGTTGGATCTAAAATGATTTTAGTCACAAAGCTATCAGATTTTGTTCTAAATAGGCTTTGTTCAAAAATGGTGTCAAGGTTGAGATCTTGAAAGGAAACAAGTTCCTTTGGAAGAGAAGGGGACCTAAGGCTCCCTAAACCTTCTACAATGGTCTTCTTTCTTAGTAACTTCTCTAGATTATCAGTTGCTATCACAGGTTCTGAGTCTGGGTGGGATCGAGTGTAAGCCTTTTTAGGAGCCAGATTTTAATGTTTATGTATTCTTATTTTATGAATCCGAAATTACTATGTACAAGCATTTAACAACCTCTGACCATTATTTCTTTCTCAGATTTATAATTTTTTCAGAAACAAAATTTTATTTTAGGGAAAAAGAAAATGCGGGGTTGAAAGTTAGTTCAGTTCCCCAATATGGTCGCCACTATGTTAATGCTCTGTAAATTCCCATAGGTTGTCAGAGTAGAAGAAATCTACAAGAGGTAACTTTATCCAACCACTTCGAAACTAGAATCTAGACCTACCAGCTTCAGAGACGGATCTCTCTGTATGATTTAGCGATGTTTTAACTTTAAGATATTAGGCTAGTTAAATAAAATAAGATTGAAAAGTTTTGTTGTAGTTTTTGTTGAGTTTGCTGAAAAGCGTTTAAGATTCCATTGGGATATGGGATCTGTATTATAAAGATGGAATTCCAAACATAAATTAAAAGATTCTTTTCACAGGGAAAGATAATGCATTGATTGGATTCTTTAGCAGTAAAATGATTAATAGCAGAAAATATGAGAATATCAATTGAAGTGAAGAAGCATTTAAGAATATGTTCACTGTAATATCAGAAAGATAAACATTAAGATCTTTCAAATCCAGAAACAGGGTATACAAAGATAAATCCTGCAACATGCGCTACTTTAAAAGATTAGATTAAAAAACAATATGACAACTGAGAGAGAAAAACATTTAACATAGAAAAGAATAATATCACCAATGGACAACATGCGAGAATCCTGTGAAATGTCCCTTTGTATTACTGGAATATCTGTTTGATAAAAATTACAGTCTTTCTAGCTTACAGGGCGTAAAGATCAACCCTTGGTACTTCAAATTTTTAAGTATTTATAACCAAAAATTACATACGATCATGTCATTAAAGATTAGGACGTGGAAATCTAAATTTAGCTAACTAACTCAAGAGAATACAAAAATTTAGGAACCGTTTGATGATGTGTTGAAATCTTCATGTTGATTTTGGTGTAAACCGTTGGTGAGTCCTTTGCATGACCTCATCTGATTGAATAGTTGATTGGGCTTGGACACCTCATCTCCTACTCGATCAAGTTGCATAACTCTTTCCATCGAAGGTTACTAGGAACGCTAACCTTGAGAAGTCTTCGATATTCTTCATCCATCTTTGTATACTTGGCAAAAGTTGGCTTGACGATGAAAATGTACAAGATCTCGTGTTGTATGCTAATATCTTACCAGAAAGCCTCTAAGAACGCTTTGTCTATGATACTGCCCTATATTCCTAAGAATTTAGAATTATCCTTAGCCACGGTGGCTAATTTATTTTTATAATCAAATAGTGTCATTAACTTGTCATTTATGACCCTTAAACTCGGGAGGCCTTTCTTTTGCAGAGATTCAATTTTGCTAAAAACTCTTTGCACTCCTATGTCCATAGTCTGGAATATTTCCTCTAGTTGTAGCATCAATCCTCTTTTTTTTAGGACCCTCTTGACCTTGAGGATGGTTTCTGTCCTATCTTCAATTCTCAAATCCTCTAACTCTTATCTCATTTTTGAATTAAAGAATTTAATGATCTCGGTGGCTTCTACGGGCATCTCTCCCAACTCTCCTCTTATTTTCTCAATCGCCTGATTGCTTCTTTGCACTAGTTCATTCTGCTCGAACATGATTTGTATCATAGGCCATATTTCATTAATATATTTGGTGATGTCCATCCAGACATGTTCCTTGACCTCAGCAAGTGTTTTTCCTTCCAATGTTTACTTTTGAAGTCGTTGTAATTCTTATCTGAGCTTGTCTGATATTTGTTTCTCCTTGGAGTAGTTGGTTTGATAAGAAGACTTGAGTTCTTGAAGGTTCTAAAGATCCTTTCTAAGTCTACTAATCTTTGTCTCTTTCAAATTCATCTCTTCCATGGATTTTTCCAGTTCAACTGTCTTCTCCAAGGCTGTCAGTGGAGTTGCTGAGGGAATTTCTATTGAGGATGTTGTTCTTACTCTTGTGAGTAGAGTTGCGCTTAATGGAATGAATTCCATAGGCTTTGATTGTTCCTTATCTTTCAATAAATTTTCCAGTTCTGCCTCCATCTCTTTTAATTGTGCATTTTGCTCCATAATCAACTTGAGCATCTCATCATTTTCCCCTTCTGTCTCAGCTATCTCCTTTGCCTGTGCATCTTCTGTTGGTGGAAATTTCAATTGTCTTCTGAGAGAGGCTATATCGAAATTTTTCTTTTTAAGCATTTCCTCAACTTCTTTCACATTTGAGGGGTCATACCCGATCTTGAGGACCAATTATTCCAACGTATTAATTATGTTGTCCTTTGCAAAGGATGATATATTTTCTAATTTCAGCTGTGTCTGGACATTACTCAGAGATGCCTGTAATTTGGTGGCTGTAGTAGAAATATTTTCCAACGTGGAGAAAATCATTACCCCAGTTTGCCTGTGCAGATCCATTTGATCAGCAGGATGCACATCCCTTGTATAAAACTCAAATGTTTCCCTTTTGTTATCAGTGATTACTTTTGGGTCTGGCACCTATGCCTACAAAAATTCCATGTGCATTCTACCCTTCTATGTGTCGAATGTAGACAATAGTCTATGTTGAGATGTTAATGTTTGTTTCCAAAATTGAGCATATGTACTATTGGTCAGTGTCTAATTTTTCTTTTTGATCAGATCATATTTCTCAAAAATACTCAATTTTGGTCCTCCTTTGCTCGGCTGGTTGACTGGTGTAGTATTTGTGGGCTTCTTAGGAAAAAATGTAGAAATGATCTGCTTGCTGCTTGAGATGAGGAGTGACCGGTCATCCTTCATAGTTGCAGTGGATTTGATTTATTTTTCACAAGCTGTGTCGGGTGTGTAACTGGTTTTTGGCCTCTTGGTATATAATTGGAAATCCTCGACTGAGACTTCAGTGATAGGAGGTGAATAATCTTTCCTGGGACTTTTCTCCTTGGGAACCTATGGTGTAGTCATCTGTGAGATGATGATCGAAGGGTCCTGCTGTTCTATCTCGACCAAAGTGTTTGATTTCCATTCTGTTTGATTCGTGAACTTATCTATCTTGGGCTTGGGTGCATGAACATTTGGGGCATTTTTATTCTTAATCCTCATCTCAAAAATTATCCCGCATGGATCATAGTACCATATGAAACAAACATGAAACTTCATTTCTTTCAGCAACCTGTCTTCTTCCTCTCAGCGCTTCGACTATTGCAGATGAAACACCCTATTTTCCATTTAATTCTAAGTTGTTGTTTCTTTTTTAGAGACACAAAATGTATGTCATCTGAGATAATCATTTGTATTATGTATTCCAGAGAAAATATCATCACGAGTAAATACTTGGGAAATTTATATGGAGACAACTTGCATCCATATACTCTAATCTCTATGTGATTTTGGTAAAGGTACCAATCTAATGTTTTTGCAAGGTCCAAGAGGTGTAAAATCCTCTGAATCTCCTCATTTATTCTAGGTTCAGGTCTGCCATTCAACATGCTCACCACTGGGAGGTAGAACTACTCGATAAACTGTTTGAAGCTGAATTATGAAGAACTTTGTCGTAGTAGAAAATTCCAAGTTGTTACTGCCTACAGCTTCCCGTCCTGGTCCATCTTCTGCATTGAAAAGGAGAATCTGTCTTCCTGAAAGAAATTGAACATGTAGGCCAGTATTGAGGAATACCGGAACATGCCCTCTCTGGTGAAATTCAAAAACTATTCATGAATATTGTTCGCCAGGAAAGTGTCGTAATCGAACTGCGTGGTGGGTTTTTCTTCTGCGGAGAAGATGGACATAAAACCCAATATGGGTTTATCTACCCATTGGTCAGAAAAATAACCCAGTAGAGCAGAGAGCGATGAAATGATTTGGTTTCCCTTTACTAAGAACAGGGAGGAAGGGTACAGGGGATTTGTCTTGGGGAGATGAGCAGCCTAGGGAAGGAAAAGCTTGAAAATCTGGGCTCTCTGAGGAAATGATAGTTTCTGGTATAACTCTGTGATGACTTTGAGATTGAAAGGGGAGAAGGATTCAGTTCTTGGGATCTGCATCATCTGGTCTATGGCCTCAGGTGTGATGAAGAGAAGAGTTTATCCTAAGGAAGACACTATGGCTCTCTAGTCAGGGAGATAATGAGCCTGACACTTGAGGGCGAACTCAGGGAAATGGTGGGCCTGGGGGAAAAGATACAAAGGAAGGTTTGACTCCTAGAGCCCAATTTCATCGCTTTGATCTAAGAAAAAATCTTTAAGCCATGACTGCAAATCTGCAAAGTCAAATTCACACCTGGTGTCTACAATTAAATGATCTTTGTCAGCTAGAGGGATCCTGTCGAGATCGACAGGAGGCAGGAAGAAAGGATTTTCCTTAGCTTCTGTCCTCTTTGATTTTGGCACCATCCCTGTGAAAATACCTGCAAGTCAAACAATCGTTAGTGGGGATGACGGTGGCTTTGGACGATTGACTGAAACAGAGAGAAAAAGGGGAAACTGTGCTCTGGTGCGATGGGAAAGATATTCTATGGTGAGACGATACCGTAAGAAATGGAAGAATGAAGGGAAATGATAGTTTTGTGCAAACGGACACCCGTCGAGCATGGGGGACAGGTCAACAAGCTAACATATAAGTTATCTAGTAATAAATTGCCAACGGGTCTTTTGGAGTGTTAGATGGCAGGTAACAATGAATGTCGAATACGACTGGATGATGTGGCAGGTGTTGATTGGGGAGTAACTATGGTGAAGGTACTTGTAACGGGTGAATAGGGGGAATGTATTGACAAAGTAATGAGACATGACCTCTAGGGGAAATAAGTGGAGAATCATGTCATGGGGTGATGGGGGTATGTAAGAAAATGGTAAGCAGTGGAAGTTTGGACCAATGGATCCCTTCCATGTAGAGAAAAGGGGCCCACTAGAGAAACCACTCCATTCCGGACCACCCCCCCATCATTAACAACAAACTAGTCGGGGGGGTTCAAAAAACACTATCATCCATCCATCGGTGTGCCCACCGCTGGACCGTATATCGGAGTGCGATGTTTAATCAATATTCTGGACCCCCCCTCCTACCATTAAAAGAAGAATGATCAGGGGGGGTTTGGAATTCAATATCAACCGTAGATCTATGCGTTGACCTCTCAACCGTTCAGATGTGCACCTTATTTATACCTGATTCCAGACCCCCCCACTGTCGTTAAAGGTAGAACGGTCGGGGGGGGTCTGAAAAAGCTTGTGAACCATAGATCTTAGAGCCAACATCTAAGTCGTTCATATATGCGTTGTCTCTAATTTGTGAGTGCAAAGTCATATTTTCTCCAAAACTTAGGATAAGTGCATTATGTGGATTCATCCAAGATTTCTCTGTTTTTATCACCATGGGAGTTAGACATCAAACCTTTAAAGCATCAAAGATAGGTTCAACATCAATCATCATGCTTGTTTTATTGAGATAAAGAAAACTAAACTATCCTATTCTTTAGCCTAATTACCTATGACATTTATCCCAGATTAAACTGTTGGACTAAGAAATTACTCTATCCTGAGGTTATTTGACCAAGATTAGGAAGTTGGTCAAATTTATTCACTAGCTAACCTAATTTGCTTGGCTAAGATTAAATAGTTTAGCCAAGCTTATTCCCTACTCCTATCAACATCAATTTAAAAGGAATTAGCCATGATTGAACTGTATGAACCAAGTCATTGTTATTGCATGGGGCTTTATCCAAATTCTTTTATGCCCTCTTTTATTCTTTTTCTTTCTTTTCTTTTCTTTTCTTTTTCTTTTCTTTTTCTTTCTTTTCTTTTTCTCAAATTATTTGACAACCAAAACAATAAATGGGTAAAATTTTCAGTCACGATTTGATCACATAAATTATAGGGTTATAACACCTGTGATGTTTAACAATTAAATTTTGGGAAATTATTCATATGACACAATTTTTGGGAATTACACATATGAAATATCTCATTTTGTGGAATCAAACACACACACTGAAATCCTTCATTACACTCATATTGTTGAGTCTAACTTTGATATAGTATATCAAACTAACATTACTTATAGTGTACTATCTAACAAAATATCCAAGGATAGATTAGAGATACCTACTCACTCCACTAACCCCAACAATTAAAAATAAATTGAAAATTTGAAATCATATATTGAACCAAAAAAAGGGGATCCTTATATGTCAACATTATTTTTTGATGGATCCAAGTCTCTAGAAGGTGTAGGTATTGGATGCATACTTAGAAATGAAAAATGAAAGAAAACACTGGTTGCATGTAGACTTGAGTTCCAATGCACAAACAACACTTCTGAATACGAAGCCCTACTACAAGGATTGAGAAAAGAAGTAGAATTGTAAGGAAAGAAATTTAAGGTATTTTATGATTCAAAAATTGTTATAAGGTAGGGAAGAAATACCATAGACTATATTTCAAGTCATATTAAACATTACCAATAGGATATATGATAACTAATCCAAATTTTCGATGCATTTAATATTCAGTCCTATTCCTTGTTTGTTGAATTGTGATGTTGACTTACTTGTTAATGTGGTATCTATATTGATACCATCAGAGGGATTAATGCCTGGTACTTTTTTTGTTGAAATTGTGTACAATCCCTCAATTGAAAACAACATAACCAATTGGAGAGTCTTCAATGAGACCAACATATTATTAAATTTCTACACCTTGAAGGAATGTTCAAAGATTGTATTATAAATGAAGGTAAACATGATCAAATAATGAACTTTGATGTCACCGATCAATCTCGATAAAGGAATCAAATTGTTCTAGATAAAAACATCCCTAAGAATGTAGTGAAAATGGAGAAACTTTAGGATCTCTAGGAGAAGTTTAAGAGGGAAACAAACTACAAAAACAACAACTCATCATTGTAGTTTGAAGTAGTAAATATTGGAACAAGCCACACTTCAAAATATCAATCTGGGAAAGAATTATTTTCCTCATGAAAGAAAATATGTTATAAATTTGTTCAAGGATTACAAATATATATTTTCTTGGACGTGTGGATTCCTAAAAACTTATGACACCAAGATCATACAACACGTCATTCCAATGAAGAATGAAAAAAAATATTTTCAACAAAAGATGAGAAAGATGCACCCTAGTCTTCAGCCGCAAGTTAAAGATGAACTAAACAAGTTGTTAGCTACTAATATTATATTCCTACTCAGACATACTTGGTGGATTGATAATCATGTACCAGTAAGGAATAGTAACGGGGAAATAAGGATTTTCATTGATTTCAGGAACTTTAAAAAGACGCTGAGAAAGACAACTATCTAGTGCCTCCTATGTTGATATTTTGGTAGCTGCAGGAGGTATTAATCTCCATGTGTAACCTTTACAAGAATATAATATTCTTGGAAGCAAGAGAAACCCTAAAATCCTTGGACATAACCCTAGAAGAAAAGTTGTCTAAAGAAAATAATCAATATTAATTTTATGGCCTTTAGAAAGAGAAGTTGTCCCAGAGAGATAAGAAAGAGTAGTATAAATACAGGATGCCAGAGCTCATTTGGAAACACGCATCTCACAACTACAAAAATTTAGTAAGCGCACAAGTTTGGAGAGTAGTTATAGCTTCATATACTACAACTTGTATTTTTTATTTTAGGCTTGGACTTTCTCTTGGTTATGGTTTGGAATTTATACCTTGTGATTTAGATCTAGATAAAGGTATGCTATAATGATTGGATATTGGATATAGGGTTTGCTTGTGAAATCATTCTCTTTGTCAAGGTTAAGGTGCTTGGGGGTGGCTTTGGCCTATGGTTGGGTGAAAATATTGCTACATTGTCTATGGGAAACAAACACACCTATTTTTCTAACAGGTTATGAGCTGAGGCTATCTTTGGATAGTCTAACCACTGGAAGATAGATTGTGAGGATTTGCTCAGTTCCAGTTGGAGGTGCAATCAAATTTTTTGATGCAACAAAGAAACCCTAACCCTCTTGTGAGGCACCTTAAGTGAAGATGATAACTGAATTTCTAGATATCCTAGTGCACCATAACTTAGCACACCTCCTAGTACTCTCATCAAGATAATACGTAAAGTATGAGATTTTGCTGAAATTCAAAGGTTCACTAAGTCAAACAAGTCATGGCTTACTCTATGAAGTCGAAAAATAAGTTAGAAGGGGATTCTAAGTTTAGAGCATGTAAAACAAGGATTGACCTCATCCTTGCCAAGAATAAAGTGTTCGATATCATGAAAGGAAATATCATGGAACCATAGTTTGAAGAAGGAAAATAAAAGGAACCTTAGAACATTGCAATTATGGAGAAGTTCAAGGAAAATGAAATCAATACCATGAGTATCATACTCGAATCTGTAAAGACCACTTGGTACACTACATCTCTCATATTGACTCATCTAAGAAGATGTGTTATGCCCTAACTAATCTCTTCTCAGTCAGAAACATTATACAAGTAATGAGTATGAATAATGAGCTTCGTGACATGAAAATGAATGATGATGATAGCATAACATCATACTTTGTAAGAATATATCAGTTAACAGATCAACTAAAAGCTATTGAAGAAATCATTTTAGAAAAGGAATTGGTAAATATAGTACTCAATGGACTTCCCAAGACATGGGATGCATTTTCCGCAAGCCCGAACAAAAGAAAGGAGTATCCCACATTTGAAGAACTGTGGAATTTTTTAGCACAAGAAGAATCAAGGATTCATGCAAAAGAGAAATCCCAAAATCAATACGAATATCAAGTCTTCACAAGAAATTTCAAGAATTTTAGGAATAAGAATAAGTTTGGCTTGAGGAATAAACCAAATCAAGAAAATCATATGTCAAAGATACAATGCTTCAACTATCCAAAATATGGTCACTACAGGAACCACTGTCTTGAGTTAAAAAAAGGGAAGGAAACAAACGAAGCATCAGTTGTCGAAGAAAGGGAATCCTCAAAGAAGGCCAAAGAGGATAAAACAAACATCGTCTTCTAAGTCAAGTCAAGAGATACACATGAAAAGATGAAGTACGTTGAAA
>ML792859.1:26729-48925 GCA_009831015.1 Picea engelmannii | reverse complement strand
TGTTTCAATGAGTCTCGACTGGTGTTGATGATTTTCTGACGACTATGTTGTGTCGATCGTGTTGTTCGACTTGTGTTTAGTCAATGGTGTTTATTGACTTGAAAGTTGATTTTGAAAACGCCATGTGCTTTGATAAAGTACGATATGCGACAATTTGTTTGAAGAACAAAAGATTTTGTTGGCATCATTTTCAATCTTGTATGATTTGTTTTCAAGATTGATGGTTTTCTTGGCTTGTGACAAGATGTCGCAGGGAAGTTTTGCAGCCATTGGAGAGTTGATTTTGTTGATGCCAAAGAGTTCAAAAGAGGGACTTGATTCTCAGTGGGAAGGTTGGCAGTCTTCCAAGCACAGAGAGAGCAGTGGGTCAGCAGCAACCAGAGAGCAGTGATTGAAGGACATAGTCAGTTGTAGGGCATAACATGTCAGAATATTCAGGTGATTGTCGAAAAGATTTTGATATGACTTGAAAGCAGATAGATAAGCTTTTGTGGGTCCAAAAGCCTTTCAGTGGGAAGGTGTGATCAAAATCTGGACCAGGGGGCAAAATTTTGCTCAATTTTCAAAGTGCTCGGAATGCGATGAAAATGGTGCCATTGCGTCCATCTCGTCTTCTTGATTCCGGTGGTATATTTACTTTCTCAAACGGAGTCCGTATGGAGAAGATATTGCGATCTGTTCGCCAAGGCAAACAAGCAAAAATTTGATGCTGACTGGGCAATCCGTACAGGATGACGTGGCAAAGGCCGTACAACTGACGTGGAAACTGTACAGTCAACGTGGCAGGTGACGTGGAAATCTTCGATTGGTTGACTTTGGGCGAATATTATGGTGACACGTGGCATATTTTAGGCGAATGGAAAGGTGCCACATGGCCCAATGAAGGGCTGCCACATGGCACCCTTTCATTGGTTGTTGGTGTTTGTGTGGTTTATTAGAATTATATGGAGGCTGCGGGGTTCGACCCCCGGACCTCCCCCCACTCTACAAAGTTTTCGCCAACCTCCACTAACCATTAGTCCGCCAAGTGTTTCTTGTCATATATGTTCGTGCATATATATTTAATTTCGTGCATTTGTATTATTTGAAAAGGGGGTCGGGATGGGGCTTAGCCCTGACCCATGGTTCCATTCATACCCGATATAACCATTGGAATGGAGTGCGTGAATTTTAATGGTATAAACCACATGTTATATTGTGTTAAACGTATGTATGCAGATTTAAATATGCACGGGACCAAAGTTATATATGCCATATATAAATTGCATTTGTTATACCATAATACAATGCGCGCATGGCTATAATATTTGCGCGATTGTTTTTTAAAACATGGTTTCAACGGTTGAACAACGACCCACCATGTGGCGTGGCTTTATTTGCCTACAAACGACATTAACCACCTTTTCACCCAGCCCGAGGTTTTATGGACCATATGCCCGAGAGCTAGGCGGTTAGGGGCTGGAGGCGCCCTAACCATCCTACGGTTTGCACCGTTGGCACAGCTGGGCCCGGTGCCAGGTTATAACGCGTTTTGGGAGCGTGTTCCAGGTTCATGCACACAGAGGTGCGTTCTGTAGAACCAGTTCCAGCAAAGTAGAAGGAGGAAAATGGAGGAGGTCTAACTTTCTCAGTTTTTGGCCGATTGAGGTGCCGTAAAAGCCCAGCCAGGGGTTTTTGGACGTGCCGGATCCATTGGTGCTGTTTTCACAGCCAGTTTAAGACTTCTTCTACAAGTTTTTCACCATTGAAGTTTCAGAGAGCTGCAGGGAGCTTGAAGCCCTCTTTGATGGAGGACATGGTTTGGTGAGCCTATGTTTGTTTTCTGTGACTGAATAATCATTTTTGGCTAATTGTTATGCTCTGAAAACATTGGGACAGGTTTCAGAGGCTGTTGAGGACTTTTATAGGTGTTTTTTCCAAAGAGAAGCTCAGGGAAGCTTATGGCCACATGTAGAAGAGGTCATGCCCGGATGAGCCATGATCCATTTTCAGAGTTCTATTAGTCGTTTTTGGGGTTTTTATGTGTGATGATCTCAATGGTACAGTTTGTTTTTCCATTGGAGTTGAGAAGCAACTTGTAAAATAACTTTTGACTAATTAATCCCAGAGAGCCAAGTCCATTATGGAGGCTCAAGGAGATGTAGCCCGGAGGGGGGTGAACTCCTTTATCATGTTGTGATTGTTCTAAGTTTGATGGTTTTTTTTGCTGCAAGTATTGTTGCTGTGTATTTATTTGAAGTACATATTTAACCATTTACAAGAACATTTCATCACACATGAACATTTAAAGGAAGAAGCATAAACTTGGCACATAAGTTTTATTTTTCATATTTATACAGATGAAGCAAGGTCCTGTAAAGTTTATTTTAATGAAGTAGCGGGTGCTTGCATAGCATAACAAGTCAGCCTTCTATTTTCAGATTTATTTTATATGTGAATCTTCTGCTAGAGCATTTTATGTATATGTTTAATTGCATGTATTTTAGTATGTATGTATGCATGCGTGTGTATATATGTATTTAAAAAGAAAAATTATATGACATACCTAAGTTGGATACTAGGTTGTTACCATATGTTATCAGAACTAAGTTAAGCATCTGAGTAGTGACGTTCCCCGGCCTGTTGGTGACCGGGGAGGTACATTACAGTATGGTATCAGAGCGTCAGTTTTCGACACTGGGCCTGAATGGGCCAAACAAGTCGAATGGAGACAATATTACAATATGGTATCAATTACAGTAAGGTACACAGTATATTTGTGTTCATGGAAAATTGAACCACCACGCGGAAGAATATTATGTAGGGATGCGCATGCTAAATTTAGCATTCCATGGAGTGCATACACATAGTAAGGCTTCACATGGTGTGCACGGTATGGTAAGGCACAATGAGGTTTGATTGGTGCGCACACAGTATGAGCATGAGTTGTATCGCTATAGTGAAGGCAAGGGTGCGAGTAGGTGATTGTGCGCAGTAGTGACAGAGTATTCAATGGGCCATACAGAGTATTGCACATAGTAAGGCATATTGAACTTTAGCATGGTGCAATGCATAGAGAGAAATGCATGTGGAATATCTAAGTGTGATACAGAAACAATGCGTAGTGGATATTGGTGCGCAACGCAGAAGTAGTACGAGAAAGTTATTGGCGCGCCGAAGAGGAAATGTATAGAAGATACAGGTGTGCAAAAGCATGAAATTACCTTATAAAGTCGTTTTGCACAATAAATAAAGGTACATAAGTTGAATTTTATGCGTGCAAAATCGTCTGAAAGGCTAATTAAGACGACGAACATGAGTTTAATAGAAAATTTACATAGTATTCAAAGAAAGAGGAATACACAACTGCATTGAAGTATTATTTAAAATGAGTCAAGCGAGTGAGATGAATTATGAGTTTTATTCAAACAGTTGAAAGTGAAATATAAGTTACAAGAAGACACATAATATTAAAGGAAACAAGATTCATATCACCATCAGTTCGAATCTTGTCCTAAGCATTACAAAATCCACTACTGCTCTTATATATTCATTTAAAATCCAAAATTACAAAAGGGGATGATTCAAAATAGTAGTTTCCATATTTAAAGAGACCATACAAGAACATGTCTATCATCTCCGGATATTACTCACCTCTGCTACCATCTATCCAAAAATCGTTGAAATATACTCAATTGTATTTGAGAGCTCATTTCGTCTTAGCTAGCTCCTCCTTAAAAGAATCTAACCAGACCGGTTGATTCTCTCCAACACTTTCAGCTGCTTCAGCGACGGGTTCTTTCTTCTGTTGCTTGCTTCATTTCTTCTTAGCAGCTAGTCTGTTGATAACCAGATCTCTCATGATTGGATTTATCCTGATTTCCAATCTAGAATCAGTAATAGGTATTGTGTGAAATTTAGTCGCCATTATTTTCACGATTACCTTTTCCTTCATACTCGTAGGAAAATTTAGCGTGTTTCCTGAATAACCAGTCTCATTGAATTTAACTGGGTCCATATACCTCAGTTGTCTGGGAACTGGAATACTTTTGTAGAGATGAGAAGCTTGAACTAGTTTGGAGACTGCTCACAGATGGATAAGATGATGCTTCCATACCTGAGAGTTGGTTATTATAGAGCCTCAATCATGAATCACTGGTAGACTTGTGCATAAGTACGATGGGTGTCATGCTTGGATAATCCATTTAAAATGATTAAACTTTTTGAGTTCATTACATGGTGACATTCACCTAACTTCAAACGGTTGTGATGTACTGAGCAAATGAGATAGAGTGATCTGACTAGCCATCACCCATCCCATGAATGGTGGATTTGACATATTGAAGCACGTGACATCAAAACTTATGCAAAAGTGGTTTCAGCAAACCACCTTTCACCCAATGTATCTTTGTGCGATGATGTAGTTCTTTCTAAGTCCTCAAAACTTGGGTCTTGTCTAAGAATCTTCATGGTGGCAACACCAAGAAATCAGAGAAGATAATTATGATATATTTATTGAGCCAAAATAGTTCATATTTCTCATGGATTGTTGATTTAGTTAACCTAATAAGTCTTAATGGATGCACATTTTGCAGAATTAACAATAACTAGATCAGATCAGATCGGTACCGAATCCATAGGAATGGAAGAGACATAGAGAAATTATAACCAACAAGATGAGAGCAGAGGGATGAATGTCCATTTGGACATTGAAGGAACAAACTCCGATGAACATGGAGAGGAAAGGGATGAAAACCTAAATATGGTAGAGACCATTAAAAATTTGCATAAGGATGTCCAAAGCCATAAAGTGATAATGAAAGGCTTATGAGAGCCAAAGCATAGCAGGATGACTTCAACATGAAGTTATTGCAAATTCTGAACACAATAGAAAATAATTTGGAAAAAGAAAGTGACTCAAGCAAGTCTAGAAGTCACAAACCTTCGGATGAGAAAAAGAAATTAGGAAATGTTAGCAGACACCACCATCACTCCATGAAGCATTCCAATAAAAGAGCAGGTAGAAACACAATTCAATCCCCTATCAGATAGTGTAAGAGGTTTGGGGTGTATGAACTACGAGGAGAAATGAATAAAATCAAACCTCCTACATTTGATGATGAGCACAATAAGGATGAAGATGCAGAAGCATGGTTGTTGGGCATGAGAAAGTATTTTCAATTAGACAATTATTCTTTTCATACAGACGATAGAATTTCCATCTATCAACTCAAAGGAAAGGCATCCATGTGGTGGGATCAAATTGTGCAGGTACAACACATTAAAGAGAAGAGCGTTACTTGGAGGGAATTTAAGAGGTATTTTGAGAAGAAATAATTGACTAAGAGATATTATGACAAGAAAATGAAAGAGTTCTTTGAACTCAAGCTCGGAAGCATAACCATAGATCAATATGAAATAAGATTCCTAGAACTGTTGAAGTACATCTCCTTCATCAAGGATGAGACAGTTAAAATTCAAAGGTATTTGAGTGGATTGCCATCGTTCATCGGTGACAAAATACAATATGATGATCCCAAGAAATTGGAAGAGACCATAAGGCGAGCTAAATTTCTATATGATCAGCAGAAACCAAGGCCAACTTTCCGAAAATCTTGGGAAGACAAAAAGAAGTTCAGGGTGGATCAGAGAAAGAAAGGATTTAAACCACCATTCTTTAGAAATAGTCCACAAGGACCAAAAACTCCTAAAGAGCCCAAAATTATAGAGGCATAAGGCCAAAGGCCAAGGCAACCACCTATTCAATGTTGGGGTTGTAAAGGAGATCATAGATTCAAAGATTGTCCTCACATAGGTGAAAAAGAAAGGACTGTTTATAATGTAAAACAAGATGAAATAGTGGAGGACATGGGCATAAATGTGGCAAGGATCTATGCAACCCTGGATAACAAGAAAACAAAATATCAGTCACATATGATTGAAGTGGAAGGTATGATTAATGACCAAACCATTGCTATTTTAATTGATTCAGGAGATATTCATAGTTATATAGATCATAAGATGGTAGAAAGTTTGCAATTTCGAAGGAGAAAGAATGGAAAATATTGGTTGGTACAGTTGGCTACAAGATCCAAAAGAAAGGTTAATGAGATGGTTAAGTCATGTCTTATGGACATGAACGGACTGAGCACCAAAGAAGATTTGAACATCTTACCTTTAGGTTGCTATAACTGTCTAATTGGGATGGATTGGTTTGACCCAAATCATGCTCTATTGGATTGTCATAACAAAGAATTCACTTGCTTGGATGAAGAAGGGAACCAAAGGAAAGTTCAGGGAATTCCCAGGGCAGTAACCATTAGAAAAATTTTGGCATTGCAGCTGAAGAAATGTTATAGAAGAGGATGTCAAATATTTGCAGTTCATATGGAGGAGACACCTAAATACAAGGTGCCAAATTTGGAGGATTATGCAGTCTTGAAAGAGTTTGAAGATGTATTCAAGGAGGTACTAGGAATACCCCCAAAGAGAGACATTGATTTTTCTATAAATCTAACATCAGGAGCAGCTCACATGTCAAAGACTCCTTAAAGAATGTGTATGCCAGTATTGGAAGAGTTGGAAATGAAGCTTGAAGAACTTATGAAGAAGTGTTATATACATCCAAGTGTGTCACCTTGTTGTTCCCCGGTCTTGTTTGTGAAAAATAAATATGGAACATTAAGATTGTGCATTGATTTCAGACAATTGAATAAAGTGATTGTAAAGAACAAGTATCCTCTGCCAAGGATCGATGATCTATTTGATCAATTGAAGGATGCAAGGATCTTTTCAAAGATAGATCTCAGATCAGGATACCATCAGGTAAGAATTAAAGAAGAAGATATGAACAAGACCACCTTCAGGACAAGGTATGGTCATTATGAGTTCACAGTGGTGCCATTTGGTTTGTCAAATGCACCAGTTGTTTTCATGTGCTTAATGAATGGTGTTTTCCAAGAATATTTAGACAAGTTGGTCATTGTCTTTCTGGATGAAATTCTTATATACTCTAAGTCAGAGGAAGAGAATGGACATCATTTGAAAATGGTGTTGCAATTATTAAGGGAGCATTAGTTGTATGCCAAATTGAGCAAGTGCTCATTTTATTAGAAAAAAAATCATTATTTGGGGCATATCATCTCAAAATATGGGATAGGAGTGGAACCTGAAAAGATAGAAGCCATTAGACAATGGTCAGCACCAAAGAATGTGAAAGAGGTCAGATCATTCATGGGCCTTGTAGGTTACTACAAGATATTCATTAGAGGATTATCAAAGATAGCACACCCAATCACTTCCTTGCAAAGAAAGGGTATGAAGTTTCAATGGACGTTGGACTGTGAAAGGAGTTTCCAACATTTGAAACAATTATTGACAAGTTCTCCAATACTAAGGATTGCAGACCCAAATGAAGATTTCATTGTATGCACAGATGCATGTAATGATGGACTTGGTGGATTTCTCAGTCAAAATAGATTTGTGATATGTTATGAATGAAGGAAGTTGAAGGAGCATGAAAGAAACTATGCCACTCATGATTTGGAGTTGGAATCCATAGTACATGCCCTGAGGAAATGAAGACACTACCTCATGGGAAAAATGTTTGAGCTAAGAAAATACCACAATGGTTTGAAATATTTATTTGATCATTAAAATCTAAATGCTAGGCAAAGCAGATGGTTAGAATTTCTAAGCGAATATAACTTTGATATAAAGTATATCAAGGGGAAAGAAAATAAAGTGGTTGATGCACTTAGTAGGAGGGTGCATGAACTATGTGCTACAACCATCAACATGTATCAGACTGATGTTAAAAGAAAAATTTTGGAGGCTGCAAATACAAACCTGCAATACAAAGAATTGATAGAAACATTACAACAATGTAAGACACCACAAAATATGGATATTTATAAGTTGGGAGTAGATGGAATACCACTGCACAAGAACAAAATTTTCGTACCAAATGTACAGTACTTGAAACGTATAATTTTTCATGAGATGAATAATGTTCCTTATGCAGGGCACCCTGGATATCATAAAAACGTAGCAGCGGTCAAGAGACAATAATTTTGGTGAGGTATGAAGAGAGAGATAGAAAAATACATCGCAAGATGTATGGAATGACAGAAAGTTAAAGTAGAACATAGGCACCCAATAGGGTTGTTGTAACCTTTGCCCATTCCTGAATGGAAGTGGGAAGTGGTGACAATGGATTTTATTATGGGATTGCCCAGAACATGCAAGCTACATGATTCGATTATGGTGGTGGTGGACAAGCTTACAAAAGCTGCCCATTTTATTCCACTAAAAACTACTCACAAGGTAGCAGATGTCATTGATATTTTCATGAAGGAAGTGTCATGATTGCACAAAATTCCTAAAACGATTGTGTCTGATAGAGACCCGAAATTCACCTCAAATTTCTGGAAAGGATTGTTGAAAGGATTTGGGACGAATCTGAACTTTAGTATAGCTTACCATCCTGAGTCTGATGGACAGACAGATAAGGTGAATAGAGTGATAGAAGATATGTTGAGAATGTATGTGATGGATAAACCATCCAAATGGGAAGACTACCTACATTTAGTAGAATTCGCTAACAACAATGGGTATCATACATCATTGAAGATGACCCCATTTGAAGCACTTTATGGAAGAAGGTGCAATACTAAGGTGAGTTGGGATAACCTAGTTGATAGAATAGTAGTGAAGCAAGAGTTTCTCAAGGAGATGGAGGACCAAATGTTAAAAATTAAGCAGAATTTGAAAGTTGCCCAAGAAAGATAGAAAATTTATGCTCATAAAAATAGAATCCATAGATAATTCAAAGTGGGTGATCATGTTTTCCTAAAGGTGAAAGCCAACAGGAGTTCCCTGGAGCTGGGAAGCTATGCCAAGTTAGCAGCCAGATTTTATGGACCATTTGAAATCCTAGAGAGGATTGGTCCAGTTTCTTATATGATTGCATTGCCTGCATCTATGTTTGTTCATAATGTATTCCATGTATCATTGCTAAAGAAATCCATACCTGATGCTAATCATGTTGTTGATTGGAATGTTATTCAGGTGGAGAAATAAGGCGCTTTCCAAGTGCATCCGGTGCACGTTTTGGACTGGAAAATAAAACAACTCTGGAATCTATCCATAGGTCTTGTAAAGGTCCAATGGACCTGATACGAACCTGAAGATGCTACTTGGGAGCATGAGGATGAAATCCGGGAAGAATACCCGTATGTTTTTGAAAAAAATTGAAAATTTTGTTGTATATGGGTACATGATGCACCGAGGATAATGCATAAATAAGGGGAGGGGATTGTAATATCCCTCGGCCAAACCCAAATGCAAGTGTAATCCAATTATATTTAAGCTAGTGAGATGTTTAGACATCGCTTTTGTAATACACCTTTCATGGCATGGTGCATGCATATACTGCGCAGTAAAGTGATGTAGTGTGCACATTTCTGGATACCGTGTGCAGTAACTAAAGTGTGTGCAACCTTGAGGACGACGGATACTGCGTGCAGTAAATAAAGTGCACGCAATATTAAGGTTAATGAACCTTTGTGTATATGATATGCATTATAGGCTGGTGAGATAGTATTATAAGCCAGAATCCTTATGTTTTAGAATAAGGCCAGAGCGCCTAGATGTTAAAGGTCAACGCGCCTATTTTGTGTATGTCTCGTGATTAATATAAAATACATCACTATGCACAGATCGACCATGATAAAAGAGAAGGGGGAATAGATTCTACCAGTTAGGGAAAGGGAGGGCCAAAAGCTAAGGAAAGGGATAATCGAGAGAGCTTAAGTCAAAAAGGAAAATTAAATTAATATTTCTTAGAACATAAAATATGGATAATTATTTTATCTTAAGTCCTAAAGAAGGGGACAAGTGTATCATAACAAATTCCAACATGACAAGTGTCAATTTGGAGACATGCATACTTATTTTCGAGACTTAGTTCCTTTGGAGGGGATCTTACCATTTTTCCTTGGAGCAGAGAACCAGTATTTGGGGCGGAAATACATTCTGTCAGTCGGGGAGCTATCCTCGTACCTTCCTATCACTGTACATGAACCTGTTTTCATGGCCATTTACCTGTTGGTGTACCTTTCATCTTGGGAGTGGGATTGAAGAGGGGTGTTGTTAGGATCGTGAGAAATTCTCTGAGTCAGAGAATTGTTGGGGATTGATTTCCTGAAGGTGCTAAACTACAACTACAGTTCTCTGAGATTTTTGGTCTGTCCTGTTGCTGAAGCCCTGGAAGGGAAGTTGAGGAGCCGAAGGACTGTTGATCAGAGAAGGGGCACACTTTCTTGGGTGGGATAGGCATGTGGGGAATGAGAGGCTATATATTGTCGATTGAGTGAGCACCTAAGATGGAGTCTCTCATGTTGACTGTGAACCCTTAGCCTGGTTAGGAACCCCTTACCCAGGTGGAGTCTAGTCCCAGCTTGGGGGTGACTCACTGTTGCGAGTGATGAACAGTGTAGTCTAAGGCTAGGAGGTTCGTGGACAGTCTGCATATAGTTGGTGACATTATTACCAAGATAAGTATCAGTTTTGTGATGAATTTACATGCTCCATTGTCATTTGTGTGTTAATTTATGGGTTTTATGGCATGTGTAAGCACATATGTCTATATGTTTAAGGGTTTACCCCTATGTATGCTGCATGTCTGTAATTACTGTTAAGACATCCTAAAAATCATATATTTATAGAATGCAACTATTTGTTATGTTTTATATGTGAAGCTTCTGCTAGAGCGTTTTATTTATATGTTTAATTGCATGAAGTTCAATATGTATGTATGCCTATGTGTGTATATACATATTTAAAAAGAAAAATTATGTGACATACGTCAGTTGGATACTGGGTTGTTACCATATGTTTTCAGAACTAAGTTAAGCATCTAAGTAGTGACATTCCCCGGCATGTTGGTGGTCGGGGAGGTACGTTACAAGAAGACTCCATGAACCCAAGAGCTAAATAGAAACATGTGGAAGAACATGAAGATTCCAATAAATAAATAAAATCCATAACAACCATTTATTATACCAAGAATAAAAAAGGCCACCATCTTGTTTTGAACCCACTAGAATAAATCAAACAAAAGAAATGGAAGTTATGATAAAGAAAATTGTATGTAATAAAATGTGAAAAATACTTATGAATGGAAGCATTGTGAAAATTAGAAGTTCTTCCAGAAGAAGGGAAGATACTATGATGACAACTTATTCCAATAAACTAGATATACCTCCTCTAATATCCATGGATTGGAATTTACATATAAAAGACGGTTCTTTCCAAATAAAGAAAATTGAGAAATAAGATTATACTAGAAAGAGACCCATGTATGCATATATAAGAAGACATTGTATGGATTCAAACAACTTGATGAAGAGTATATTATATACAATAGAAGTGTGGTGAAAACCTTCTATGAAAAAAATAGTGTATAAAAATGGTTACTCAGAAGTTCGTGATTATGGATTGGTGTCTACCAGAACCCTGGCCAACAACCCAACTTTTCCTGCCGACCTGTTGCCAGTCAAACTCCATGCTCTGTTTTTCTTGTACATAGTACTCAGCCCAAACTACCATTTTTGGAAACATTACATCTGCTAGAATTTTCAAGGTTTCTTAATGACCTGATTTGTCATGATCCGCGTTGGCCCCCCATGCCGACTAAGTTTTCCTCGGATATCCCAAAATTCGAAGGCAATACTGGCGAGGATCTGGGTGATCATGTGACAACTTTCCACCTATGGTGCTTTTTAAACTCACTTTGAGATGACTTCGTACAATTGTGCCTCTTTCAATAGACTCTTATTAGGGGTTTCACGAAATGGTACATCGAGATCAACCGCTCAATATACTCTTACTTTAGCGATTTGGAAATGGTTTTCCTAAACCATTTCCAACTACCCATGAGATACAACACTGACACCGAATTCATCGCTAAATTTGAGTAGATGAAGGTTGATCATATCTCGGATCACATCTGAGAATGGCGACGTCGGAAGAGTTTGATTAAGGTCCAGGTGCCACCAGATTTCCTTCTGGAGTGGTTCCTAAAGTTATGGGTACCTCAGTTATCCAAGGACCTTGCAACATTAGGATTGTTTTAAGAGGAAGCGATACTGAGAGAAAAACAACTTGAATTGATATACTCTCAGTCTGGCTTACTCTATGAGATTTTTCCAGATGCCCCACAGTCCATCCTTGACATGGCCAAACAAAATTGTGAACCACATATCGATGGTATAGTTGGTTCAACACAAGAAAATTCCACTGATCAACTATAAAATCAATTGTAGAAATTGTTGATATAACAGACATCGACCAACTAGACCTTTGGTTCGATTGTTCCCTCTACCCAAATGTTGGATGTACATAGTGTGCAGTCGACGAACCTGAAGGCCAACCAGCAGCCTGAAGGGAAGAAAAAAAAATGAAACAAAAAGGTTAAAGAAGATAAGAAACCCAACAACAATGTTGGCAGGGGAAACACATAGAAGAGAAAGTTGAAGGACCCATGTAACCTTTTCATGGAGGACCATATGAGTCACCTGTTCCCTCGACTTGTAGAGGGCCATAAGTTATTGGCGTAGAAAAAACATGTTGTGTTAACAAACCCATTTCCACAGGGGAAAAATATGACTCAAGCCTCTTAGAGCATGAATGGGGGTAGTCAGGGACCCCCTACGTCCTCTAGTAACCCCTCGACCATGAACGTTTATATGATGAAAGGTGAATCTTATATATCATTCAGGGCACACGATTACAGAATAATAGAATATGTCGAAAGGGGTAAAGAAGCCACAAACCCAACCATTCCTCTCCACATTGAGAATACGATGAGTGAAACAATGACACACATCCTGAAAGGGGCGTTCAATAAATCTTCCCATAATCCAAATGCAAGGGCTGCCCATAATTACTCTGTGGTGGAGGATTTATCACAAACCCCTTGCAGGATTTCTACTCTCGAGGTCCTCTAGAGCTGCCCTTCGCAGAGAAAATCTTTGTTTTCCTCTTTGGGATCTGTCGAGACTTGTAATTCAGGAACGATCATGCTTGATATGACTGACTTGAAACCTCATCTCCCTTACCATGTCATGTTTTAGAGAGTAGTGGCTCACCCCACAAAATATTTTACATGGAATATTTTCCATACGGTGGTTGACGAGGGAACCACAAATTGCATGATGTCATTGGTGTGTTGGAAGGCCATTGGACAACTCATTTTGTTTTCATCACCTACTCTACTTACTTATTTCAACGGTCATTCTTTCAAACCACATGGAATCATTCCTTATTTTCCCGTGAATTTAGGAGGAAAGACCATGTGCATCAAAGTTGAAGTGGTCAATGCACCTCTCGACTACAAACTTATGTTAGGAAGGAGTTGAACCTATGCAATTCATGCAATGGTTTCCATATTTTTTCAGCTCTTCTTGTTTCCACGGGAGGGCCGAATCATAACCATTCACCAGTTGTCCTTCTCCTGGCTTGACCCTTCATCGGGGGCATCCACTGTCCCAATGATTGATGACCCTCATCCCAACATCATCAACGTGGGGGTTGTTTTGTGCCCACCATTGATGGGTACCTTTCATTACCCACCTCCTTCTAGCGATGTCAAATTTATATTGGCTGCCCCTGACCAACCTAGGTCTGAAATGTTTCAAGTGTCATCATTTTGAATGACTTACTTTCACAATCTATGGACTCTTCCTTCCCCATCAGTCTCGATGGAAGGGACAAGGTATCCTGGCATGTCCATTCCCTTGTTTGCAGTAGAAGTTATGTATAGTATTTTCAAGTAAGCTTTGACCGACCCCGATCCGACTCTCGCACAAGATTTAGATCCAGTTCTCGAGACTATTTGGGCTCAAGGTTCCCTTGCCAATACTAATTATTTATACTTGGTATATTCCTCAGATGAGGAAATTCTTGAGGCATTGACTAGTCTGGACAAAACCTGGGATGATCTCCATCACATATCTTATTTCCTCCCAAAGTTGAGAAGAATAGAGGTAGGTGAATTCGTGTTGACTATGATTGGAGACAGGTCTTGTCTTGTTAATCCTCTGGCTACGCACGCAGTTTATGTTGAGGGTAATATGGAAAGTATCATAGAAATGATACCTATTGATATATACATAACCCCTGGCATCGTGGAGAATTTTTTTTTCGAATCAGAATGCTCCCCCGAAGAGATTCGAATATATACAAAATTATTTAAGAAATTTCGTGAAGTTTTTTTCTGTTCTTATGAGGAAATTCCAGGAATTGATTCAAGAATCGTTGAACATGAGATACTGACTTATCCTGACACGAAGAAGGTCTGACAAAAGCTTCTTCCGATGAATCCTTAGAAAGTGACAGCTATTAAGGCTGAAGTAGAGAAATTTCTTAAATTCGATTTTATCTACCCCATACAGTTGAAGCAATGGGTGTCAAATTTCGTTTAGGTTAACAAAAAACAAGGTACGATTCACGTGTGCATAGAATTTTGTGAATTTAATAAGGCCATTCCAAATCATAATTTCCCCACCTCATTCATTGATCAGATTGTCGATGAATGTGCAGGCTGTGAGGTATTTTCATTCATGGATGGTTTCTCGGGATATAACCAGATACAGATCAAACCTGAGGACTAGCAAAAGACAAATTTTATTTGTCTATGGGGCACATTTTATTATCATAAGATGCCTTTTTCCCTGAAGAATGTTGGAGCCACTTTTTAGCAATCCATGTCTTTTTCTTTCCATGACCTTAGACATGTAATTGAGGATTATCTCGATAATCTAGCATCATTATCTCATAAAAGAGATGATCATACCGTGCACCTCTGACTAATCTTTGAGCAATGTTGCTAATATCAGATTCGCTTGAATACTAATAAATGCAGTTTCTACGTGACTTTAGGTCATCCTTTAGGTTTCATAGTTTCGACAATAGGGATCATGGTAGATCCTCTTAAGGTTGAGGTCATATTTCAATTTCCGCCCCCGTGCATAGTCCCTCAACTTCAGAGCTTATAGGGGGAAGCGAACATTCTTCACCAGTTTATCACAAACTATGCCGAGATCACTAAAGGGTTCATGCAATTATTCAAGAAGGGATTCCCTTTTTTTTGGGATGAAGCCACTCAATGCTCTTTTGAAGCATTGAAATGCGCCCTTATGTCTACCCATCTTCTTCATCTTGCCAATTATAATAAATATTTCTTATTGTACTTGGTTGCCGCAGAGTCGACCATTGGTATGGTATTTGTTCAAGAGGACGATTTTCTTGAAGAGAACATGATTTATTACCCAAGTCAAGGCCTGGTTGGGCCAAAACGCAACTATTCCCATGTTAAGAAGCTTGTGTTGGCAGGAGTGAATCATGTCCAATGGTTCTGTCATTATATCATGCTTCGCAAGACCATTTTCGTTGTCGTTGTGAATCTGTTTCAATACGTGTTGACACGACGAGTAATTGGTGGAAAGATCAGTAGATGGATTGTTATCCTCTAGGAATTTTACTTGGATTGTGTTCCCACAAAATCCAAAAAGTCA
Source organism: Picea engelmannii (assembly GCA_009831015.1). Taxonomy (NCBI): domain Eukaryota; kingdom Viridiplantae; phylum Streptophyta; class Pinopsida; order Pinales; family Pinaceae; genus Picea; species Picea engelmannii. Next base: position 33,368 of record ML792859.1, on the reverse strand, counting down.
TTGGTCTTTAAGGAACTTATTTTAGAACTTCTAGTCGAATCAGGTGATGTCACGCCCGAAGAATCGCCTATTAAAGGTGATCTTTTTCTGATAGCATCTTTGAACCCTTAGTATGGAGATATACTAGTCTATCTCCAGAATTTAAAGTGCCCTACTTCTTCTTCTCATGATGAGAGTTGACAAATACACCATCCAACACAAAAATATCTCATCCTCGATGACACTTTGTATCATCGAGGTGTAGATTTCATTCTTCATGAGTGCCTTATACACAATGAAATGGAACTCATTCTTAATGACTGCCACACTGAAGCATGTGTTGGTCATTTTTCTGGGTTGGAAATAGCCCAAAATATTCTACGAGTCGGTTACTTCTGGCCTACGTTAATCAAGGATTGTGTTGATTTGGTCAAGAAGTGCCACCTGTGTCAGATCTTCTCTCGAAATATGAGAGCACATCCCACTCCCATGTTTCTCGTCATCACTGTTGGTCCATTCACTAAGTGGGGGATTGATTTTATGACATGCCACTCAACTTCAGCCAAGGGGCATCGTTATATCACCGTAGTGGTAGAATACTTCACTAAGTGGGTCGATTCTATTCCAGCATTCATTAATGATGTCAAAGCAACATCACTCTTCATTTTTAACCAGATAATAGCAAGGTTCGACATCCCGAAGGAGATTTTCACTAACCATGGAAGTCACTTTCAGAACAAGATGATGTCTGATTTAGCATCAAATCTTGGGTTGAGGAAATATAATTCATCACCCTACTACCCACAAGAGAATGGTCAGGTGGAGGTTGTGAATAAGTCCCTCAATACTATTCTACAACGAATGATCAATTATACCAGGTCAATTTGGCATTTGATGTTGTACTCAGTGTTGTGGGACTATCGAATGTCTATAAATATTTCCACCTATTTATCCTCTTTTAAATTTGTTTACGGGTTGGAAGTAGTATTGCCTATAGAGTGTCAGATCCCATCTCTAAAGTTGGAAGTAGAGTTATTGCCAAAAAATTCACCACTTAAGGAATGATTATTATATATCGAGTAGCTCGATGAGCAACACCATGATGCAGCATTGGCCAATGAGGCTCACAAGCAATGAGTCATGTGTCAATATGATCAGTCCATTCATCCTTGGATTTTCTTCGAAGATGACCTTGTCGTGGTTTATGACCAAGATAAGGATCACCTGGGGGCAGGAAAATTTAAAACCATGTGGTTTAGACCTTTCATTTTGAAATAAGTCTTAAAGAAGGCCACCTATCATCTAGTTGAATTTGAGTGAAATGATTTGGTGAAGATTAGAAATGGGCTCTACCTCAAGAAGTATTGCTCATAGGTTGGTCTCTTGGGTCACTTCTTGTACATATGTATATTTCTTATACAATTAGTTTTTGTCTTTTTTGTTTTATGGACGTGTTGTTATTTATGTCATGTTTCTCATTCTGGCAGATGTCAAGTGAATCAGAGGTGTTCTTTGGATTCACGGATGATGCTAGTCGACACACTCGAAGGCTTGCTTCCACAGCTTGGGTGATTTTCACACCTCAAGGCCAGTTTCTATCTTCTGGAGGCATCTGTCTAGGTGACACTACAAACAATGTCGTTGAATAAAGCATAGTGATAGAGTTGCTTCATGATTTTTTGTCGCGTGACATCTGTTGGGCACTAAAGATGTCCTAAAAGAAACCTTTATTTTAGCATTAATTTATCAACCCGAGGATTCATCTTCTATTTCAAGAATATCAGAAAAGTCTATGCAGACAACTCGTAGAGGATAAAATCGCGTAGTTAAAGAAAATATGAGTTTATCAACAATCAAGTTCCTCATACATTCATTAAGTTTCTAAAGCTAAGATCCTAATGAATAGGATCAAAATCTTATCTATAATGTGCTATGAATTGAAGGCATGAATTGATCTAATTAAGAAACAAGAATTGAATATGATATTAAAGGCATGAATTGATCTAATTAATAAACAAGAATTGAATCTATGAAAATAAGTTGATCTATTGATGACTATCTAATCTACTGGAAATAAATAAATAAATATTATAAATTGAGATAGAACAATAATTGAACAGGAAATTATAACTAAGTAAAAGGAACAACAAATCTTAGTTAAGCGAAAGAAACAACAAATTCTGATTTAACGAAAATGAACAACAATTGCTAATTTAATTGAAAGGAACAACGGATGTGAAAATGAGAGGAACTGTCAAGAAGTAAAGTAAAAGAAATGGAATCTGGAATAACAATCGACAACATTCAAATGAAAGCATATATATTCTACAAGCAAAGAGTATCAAAACATTAGCATGCTTATTCATTCTCTTAACGATGATAAAAAAGGATTTAAAGTTCAAAACATAAATCAAACTGATAAAATACAGATTGAGACAGTAACTCCTTCAGAATGGGTCCTCGGTCCTCAGAAGCACTGCTACTAGAAACTCAGTATACGGAAATGATGGAAATGTTCAAAACCTTTATTTTTTCTATAACTAAGACAACATTTACAGAAACTGTTTGCGCAAAGAAATTCTGAATTCTGAATGCTTAGATATAATTCTTAGATTATCCTTTCTAGGATTCACTACCCTTTATATATTACAAAATATCGGTAAATTAATCTATCCTGAGGATCGAGATATCCTCAGGATCACTATTACTATAGACGAAGTTTAAAAAATAGAGAACTAATCTCTCTTAAAACTTCCTTATGCTCGATATATTTAACCTCCAATAGCTTGCGCATCTTTGAAATCTCTTCCACTATCGTGATTTTACCAAAATTTACCCATTCTTGTAACAAAATCAAACAATTCCAACCATATTTTAGAGTTTATGAACTTTAACTCATTGATAGTTCTAGAAGACGTTTTAATCATTTCCTATCATATTTTATTCCTAAGTAACATAAAAGTCAGTCAAGATGATATCGTACATCATGGAAATGAAGAGAATATTTGTACCTTTTCATAACCCAGCATACCCCCCATCTTACCTTCTTGCATGTCCTCATGCAAGCTAAGTTCCTACATGAAAAACATTGATGCTATAAGGAGGAAAAGTTGGTTCACCAAGTGCCTTGAACCCATTCATTCTTATGAGTTCTCCAAAAGCAATGTCTTCCCTCTTTTTATGAAATTGATAATCTATTTGGTAATCCTCTGGAGGAAACCAGATAAGAGGGGGATTATATCTACACCCAATCCAGGCAAGTCCTTCCTCCTGGATCATTCTGGAATATCTTTCTATTATGAAGGTGGTTGCAAAGAAGTTCTTGAAATCGAAGGGCTCTATAACCTTTACTTCAACTGGCGAGACATCCCACCTTAACTTGGATCCAGCAAGAGCTTCTTCTTTTTTGAGACTTTTGTGACTCGAGTTATGATAAAGTGGTTCTTTCGTATTCATCGCATCCGTTTTTTATTATTCGACGTTTCAGATCAAACAAATGTGGTCCATCATCAGGAAGAATTTTAATATATGAAGGAAATCTAAAAATCATCAGGTGTATAAATAAGAAAAGTTATTTAGTAAAGATCTGACTTATTAAAAATATATAAGATCTAAAATGTCGAATAATAAAAAACTGATGCGATGAATCTGAAAGAACCACCTTATCAAGAGCTTCTTCTTTGAGTTCCCTAAAATATGTTATGCCTGATCTTATAACCTATTGATGAATAGGACCTAAAGAGATTCTCACTCGTTCCCTTTTCATGAATGTCCTATGTCACATGATAGCTAGAAAATACTTTGGTGGTTCCTCCCTGATCGAGAGATCTAACCCAGTTTCTCTCTTCATGAAAGTGTTGTGGGCCTTAGCCCACCTGACATGCTTTTTAGTGAAGGATATGAATGATTGAAATTGGATGTCTGCAATAGAAGGAACAATATTAGATCTTTTGATGTCTTCCAAAATGAAATTATGGAATTATAGTTCACACAGGAAATATTGTACATTCTCTTCCTACTCCCTAAAACAAGACACAAACTCAGAGATAGTGATGAATTTAATCGGTTTACCTTCTCGAATAGATTTCACCCTCAGCAACAAGTAGTGTTCTAATAAAAACAAAGTATAATTGGTAGCATGATCCCCACAATCTATTACATCAGTGTAGATATCACAAATCTCTTTCATTTTCTCCAAATATTTTTCCAATTGACCTTGTACCTTCTTTGTCTTCCCTTGAGCCTTAGTCAGCTCAGAATACATCTCATTTTTTGTTTCTAACATGGTTTTGAGTTGTTTAGAAATGCTTTGGATCTCTTTCATGGTCACCATTTCATCTCTGGTTTGATTCAAGGCATGTTGGGCTTGTACAAGTTCTGCTTCTAGTCTTTCAATGATGGCACTTTGATCGTGAAACCGAGATACCTATTCAGTGTGATAGGTTTCTTCGTTCATTACTGGAATTATTGTGTGATTTTCTGCATCTATGGTCTCCAAAGGAGTGGTAATTACTTCCTCAGGCTAGGCAGTTGTTCCTCCTAGAATTTCCAATTGAGCCTTTGTTTCATATGCTCCCAAAGGAATTTCCTCTTCATTTTGAACAACTACCCCTTCTGCTGTTGTAGTCTCAGTCTGAACTTCCATTTCTACCATTTCTTCAAGGATATGCATCTCTGTCTATGTTCCTATAGAACTCATTTGGACTTCCCTCCTAATAAGAGGGTTCCTTCCTTGTGCTCTATGTCTTTTGGTCTTCTTTATTTCATGGGTCTTATTGACTTGATCTGGTTGTTTTCTTAATTCCTTGATACTTTCCTTAAGCTTGTCAACTTTTTGCTTTAACACTTTAATCTTGTTAACCCTTCTCTTCAACAACTTGTTCTGCCATTTTAACTTTCTAATTATGTTGTGGCTTTTTCCTGATTTCTGTTTCTATGAGTTGTCAGGATTTTCCTCACCTTGATCTATCAATAGTGGCTCTTCTTCTTTCTCTACCAAGGTATTTACCTCAGTATGAGGTTATTGTTGTGTTGTATCATCTGGGAGTGATATCTCAATGTTAGGGAAATATTCAACAGGGTTTGAAGGAGAGGTTGGCGCTTGGTTTTATTCTGGCTTGTTTATGTCTCTGCTAATTGAGGTCCCTAAACTCCCTAAAACTTGAGCTACATCTACCTCGTATATTTTCAAAAATTGTTTTGTGAGGTGTCCCAATCTTGGATGGGTATCTTCCTGACTGTTTCCTTGTGGTGTTTGTTCTGTCTTCTTGATTCCATGAACATCTTCCTGTAAGGGTTTCTCTCTTATATCCTGAATTTCTTCAGGTTGTTTTGTTGTTTTCTAGGTTTCTTCATGACATCTTATCCGTCTACTTCTTCTTTTCCCTTCAATGGGGGTTTTAGGAGAAACCATTGCTATTTTTCTCTTCCTCGTTGATTCCTCTGCTTATGAGGTTTGAGTCTTTTCAAATTGGATGGGGTCTATCTTGACTTCAGGTTGAGGAGGCGAAACTTCCATTTGGGCAGTAGGTTCCCCTTCTTGTGCTACTTCAATTCCCTAGGTTGGGTCTTCATGATTTGATTAAGACTTCTCTAGTTGTAAGGGCCTATTGGCCTCAATAAGATCCCACGAGGTCATTTGAGTTTGACTTAGGGCCTTATTTACTACCAATTTGACCAATCCATGGTGGATGATGATAGTTGTTAGGACCACACAATGTACCCTTTTTGCCATTCTTTTTGCCATTATTATACCCTTGATCACCTGTATTTAGCCCCATATTATCACTTCATCTGATCACTCCAAGGTATACAACGTCCTTTCTCATTACTATATGTTTAATTTGTTTTGCATAATACTTTACATTACTTTTGGACCTAACCATTGATTAGAAGCGCATAAGTGTCCATATTTGCAGAATTGTATTCAAGGCCGATGCTGAAACACAGAACTGTCTAAAGTCGCTCTTGAACCGATGCCGAAACACGGAAGCTACTACACAGTCCAAAGGTGCAGATGCTGAAACACGGAGCTACTACACAATCTGAGGACGCATATGCCGAAACACGGAGCACTTACATAGTTCGAGGATGCAGATGCTGAGACACGGAGCTGTCACTCAGTTCAGAAGTACAGATGCTGAAACACAGAAGAGACCGCCACGATGCTGAAACACGAGTCCTGACAGTTAGCAGTCAAGGCCGACACATTCAAGAGCGCAATTCACGTGGTTGAAACAGCCCGTGAATTGCGATGCTGAAACAACATCCGCAGCTGTAAGAAGAAGCTGTTACACCAGCCGTAACAGCAATGCCTCGTTCAGCCCCTGTATTAGCAGTCAGTTGCGTGAGAATAGGACATCCTATGCTGATTTAGAAAGAAGATCCCATTTAGCGTAGGTTTCAGATATGCTTTGTAATGATTGTATCGATGGAATTTTCCCTTTAAATTCAGGGGAAATCACCATTCGAGGATATCCAAGTTTTGATGTATTGAAGAACTTCAGAGAGCGGGACACATTCTGTACTTCCAATTTGTAATATGATATTTCAACAGATGAATATAAAACTGCTTTGATCATTCGTTTCTAAGCTTTCCCGTTCTAGGGGAATCTTGTGAGAAGGGAGGGCCCACCTTCATCACAAGATTCACCCATTAGT
>ML792859.1:6103-17358 GCA_009831015.1 Picea engelmannii | reverse complement strand
CCATCAACCTCCCTTATCTAGATATTTTGGGAAAACATTAAAATAAAACTAAATATAAATGACTTGCATTAAACAACAATAAAATAAAATAAAAAGTCTTTATTCTCATGCTAGATAATAAATGTTATTTGATAATTTTCCCCAAAATGTACATAACACTCCACCATGCTCATTTAATTGATTACACCCACCATCTATCAAAGTCAAGAAAGTATTTAATGCTTCTAGATATTTGTATGCAATATAATTTACATATTCAATAAACATTCCATTAAATAGATAATAATTTACTTTAATAATTAATACATTAGTTACTTATACTAGTGTACATGGGTAGGGTATGTGTGCATAGCTAGCGGAAACATATCTCATGCATGTACTAACGATAAACAATAATTGCTTTGAGTGCATAGTTCCTATATGATCACCGATACATGTAGGACAACATATCAAGTAAAGCATAATTTAATAATCTTAATGAACTAAGTTGCACCAATTCATCAATAAATTATGGTCACACTTAAAATATCACTAGGAAATAAAAGAGGGTTTTAAACATGGTAGGAACCAAGTGAGTAAACAATAGTGGCATCTCTAATCCCTAATTAGTATTCTCAACTAACATCGAAGCATCCTTCCTTCCTAACCTACTTCCATCTTCCATCCTATCCTTTCCTCTATTGGACTAAGGTGGAGTGTCATCTATATTTACCAAACTCCAGATAGAACCCATAAGAGAAAGTGTCATACATCTCAACCAAACTTCCCCAACAGGAAACTAGCAGTTGTCATCACACATCTAGGGGAGCGTGACTTCACACAACCCTACCACGACTCTAGGTTTCAGAGGATAAATGGTGGGAAATACCTCCAACCCTCCTCATAGAACTAGGGTCAACACCCAACATCAAGCCATACTATGCAACTAGTGTTCTTAGAGTCACGTCATCAAACATTCACTCTGGGTAAGTTGTGCATCCTATCAAAACCACACTTACCATAGATCATAGTAATATTTCAAATAATAAATTAAATAGTATGTACAACTTATAGCATACAATATCTTCCTGATGTCTATGACATCCCAGTTACCTCAATACTATAGTAATTTGGCTATCACATAGCTCATCATCCTGTAGGTTAGTTCACCAATAACACATATTGATGCAAATACATCCCAAATTTATATAAGAATCCATATTTGCATTGACGCTCAATTAAGAAATGTATTCCTATTTACATCGTGCATTGCATCTATTATACCTTCAGAACATAACTTGAATTGGTATAGATGCACCGAACTTACCCATTTTAATTTTCATTTTTAAATAATCAAATAACTATCTTTGTCATGAACATATATCATGTAACATACAAATAATTCTAGAGGTACACATCTCAATGTCTAACAAAGTCTAACTGACTCCAAACAAATGATAAACTTTGAATTATTAAGATTAATAAACAACAATGTTCTAACTACCCAATGTCAAAATATGGGGTGTTACAGGCATGCCCTCTTAAAAAAGGGTCTCCCTACATGTACGAGGGTTGTCCAAGTACAACTCGCGTATTTACCCAGGAAAAGAACAGTCTACCAACATACAAACCCGACTGTTTCCAAGACATCCCGTGTACACCCTCAAAAGTATGGAAAAATAAAAATGAAAGATCTAACTCCCCCTTGAACTTATGATGGAACAGGATGTGTGTCCACTGGAGGGATAGGGAACATGAGGAAATTTACATCTTGGTTGATGAGGAACCTTTTGTTGTCACTACACTGAAACAATGTGGGTTACAGAAGTTATACCAATGTCCATTCATGAGGGCACAACCCAGGCTATTGAATTCCCTGGTGGACTACTAGAACCTGGACGTAGATGTGTTCATTCTTGAGGGGTAGTCATTGAATCCAATGAATAAGGACATATATTTCTTGACTGGCATATTGAGGAGAGGGAAACCATCCAACATACATACATTTTCCCCTGGGCCCTTCAACATCGCCAACTACATCGAAATGCATTGTGAGGCCGACACTGAGAAAGTAGGTTCTCGGGTGCTCATCCATAAGATCACCAACCTATCACTGAAGGTGATCATTTTTCTTATTGGGTGGATCAATGGACCTGAGGCCCTACACCAGGATTCTCGGGTGCACATGTATTGTGCAATGTAGTGCCTAGATGCATGAATATTTGACTGGAGCATAACCATGCTTGACTGCATTAAGAGGCATCTTACAGAGTGTCAAGAGCATAGCAACAAGAACTTCGGGTTCGGTACCATTTTTTGGTCGTTCATTTTTAAGAGGGTACACAGTCTGAGTCCTAGAGAGACTGTATGGGGGCATGTGGCATCCTTAGCAGTAGTGTTTAGATGGGAAACATTGTTGCCATGACAAGGGGGAGGGAGGACTATATAGGCCTTCGATGAAAAGTTCTTCAACTAGTAGGCACAGAATATTCCAGTGATAGAGGACTACCCCTACTTTGGAATCAAATTTTCGATGGATCCAGACATGCCCATACCTCCTAGGAAGGAGTGAGGAGAGATAGGTATGTGTGTTTTTCAATTTATTTGATTTTTATTTTCTTTTATATATATCATTTTTTGTATGTATCAGAGTATTTGACAACTATGTATATGTTATGTACAGATGTGGGAGCAGTTCACCCGATAGAATTTTCAAGGAATAGACAACATACTTGACCAGAGGCAGTACCAACAACATTTGTTGGACTAGAAGCCGCAGGGGGACCTCCAGCCAGAGAGGCTGAGAGAGTATTGAGATGGGTGGAGAGGAACCTCACCACACTCACTCGTGTTGTTCCCATGGCTGAGATTGAGGAACTCTTGCCATTGATGAAGCCTCATGTAGTTGGGGTGCCACTAACTTGGGTCCAACTCTTTCAACGTTTGGAAAATGTTGTTGTTCACTACAACAGGGCTAGTAGGCCCCGATCTTAGATAGGATGGACTCATTGTGTGTTGAGGGAACTCTTTATATATTTTTTAGGGCATAAGCCCCGTGATTGATGTTTCCTTTACTTAACTAGTGTTTGATGTTCCTTTTACTTAGTTAGCATTTGTTGTTCAATTACTGTTTTGTCTCAATTTACACTATTCAGTTATTTCTTTCCAGTAGATTACATAGTCATCAATAGATCAACTTATTTTCATAGATTCAATTCTTGTTTCTTAATTAGATCAATTCATGCCTTTAATATCAGATTCAATTCTTGTTTCTTAATTAGATCAATTCATGCCTTTAATATCAGATTCAATTCTTGTTTATTAATTAGATCAATTCAATAATCCAATTCATGCCTTCAATTTATAACACATTATAGATCAGATTTCAATCCTGTTCAATATGATCTTATCTTTAGAAACTTAATGAATGTGTGAGGAACTTGATTGTTGATAAAATCAGATTTTCTTTAACTACACAATTTTAGCCTCTACGAGATGTATGCATAGACTTTGTTGATATTCTTGAAATAGAAGACGAATGCTTGGGTTGATAAATTAATGTTAAACTAAAGGTTGTTTTTAGGACATATTTAGAGCCTAACATTTTGGTCTCGTTGCCAAGGAGAGTGTCAAATATAGCATAGGTTGTGTCTCTAGAGGATGAGGTATTGAAGATGGAAGGTAAGAACCTATGCAGTAAATAAGTAAGATTCTTATGTCAGCACCTACCTCCAGCTGATATTTATAGGTTATATAGGTGGTTTTTAATTTTTTGAGTGAAGTGTGTATGAATAAGAAAAAAGATCATGAAAAATGGAAACCTCCACCAAAAAATACCAAAGCCCAGGGTTTAGTGCTCCCTGGGAGAAGCACTTTCATAGATGATATCATCTAAAAAGTGGAATCTCAAGCTTCGATTGGACCTAGGAAAGGATCTACCCAAATCCCTCAGGCAACAGTTTCACCAGATGCAACCCATGATGAGATTCACAACAAAACTGGAGGGACTGAGCAAAGATTTCAAACCATAGATATGCCACCCCTCAACCCTTTAGACTAGGGACATTCTCGTAGTTTGGAGGAAGGAGAAGGATAAACTAGCGGGGTTTCCAAGGCAAACTCATCACCATCACCTGAATCTCATGTGAAAGAAGAAACCTTACCTGAAATCCCATATAGAGGTAGTGTAATCAAATCCCCTAGGGGATCAAGTAATCAATCAAAAGAATACCTAGGCCAAGAAATTCTTGAAGATTATTGGCATATATTAGACCAAATCAAACAACCAAATCAACAATTACCCTATACCTCCACTCTGGAATAGTCGATAATTGATCTAGTCGCCAATGCCCCCATGAAAGCAATTCCCCTGCAGAATCTGCCAACTTTTCATGGATTGATTTCAGAAGACCTGGATGCATTCTTATTCGAATTTAATGTCCTATGTAGGGGTTATGAGTACATATCTAAACGCCAAAAACTAAATTTATTCCCTTCCACTTTGAAAGGGGCATCTTTGCATTGGTTTATGGGATTGGGAGGCAGAACTATAAACTCATGGGATGAGATGAAACAAGCCTTCTTGAAAAAATACTAGGATTATTGTAGAACCAAGGACCTAAAATATGAAATCTTTCAAATGACTGGAAAAGAAAATGAGACATTAGAGGAATATGTTGAAAGATTTCAATATAACCTGCAAAGATCTCCTTATGGTACATTACCAGGTGCGGTGCTCAAGGCCACTTTGATAAAAGGAATGAAAGATGAGTGGGTAGAAACATTGAATTTAATGGGGAAGGGTGATATTTATCAAGAAACTTATGATAACATCATTCTATTTTGAATCAAGTGATCACGTGGAAGTACACGGACCATATCAGGAATATGAACTCCCCTAACCAGAAATAGCAATGTTACCAGTGGAGGAGTTACCCGAGATGAATTTGGTAATCTCTTAGAGAATTTCAAAACTGATATTCTGAGCACTCTGACTACACAATTTGATGTATTGCAGGAAAAACAGAAACAAGAAGAAGCAAAATAGACTTTGAGCATATTTTGCCACAGATGCAGAAAAAAAATGGTCCAAGGGAATGTCCTTTGGATGTGGTTCGGGTTTGCGTTATTTGTGCCAAAGGTCAAGCAACGAAGCAGTGCCCATCACTCCCTAGACTAAAATTTGTCTTTATAGAAGCATAAGAGGAAACAAAACCATTATACCTGATGGCTCAACGTCGCCAATGGCAGGCCCGACCTCCAGGTACACGACAAGACCCCTCGTCTTTCTTTTTTGGGGAGTACAATCATCAGAAAAATTATGGAAACACATGGCAAGGCCAACCATTTACTAATCAAAGTTGGTAGCCCTAGCAATATCCAGCCACTTGGTCAAACCAACCCACTACAAATCCAATTTGGAAGAATCAACCAATTGCAAATTCCCCCTGGCCCAATGTACAATACTCTACCCCATCTTGGAAAAACCCAAACAAAAACTCCTACCCTTCACACTGGTCCAACACAACTTCCCAAAACCCAAATTGGAACCAAAATTGGCAGCAACCCATGGGGATAACTAATCAACCCATAGGGATGCCCCCTCAAACCCAACCCACTTTGCAATCCCCACTTCAATTACCCCAGAACCCTTAACCACAATTGCACCCTCAATTACCATCCCAACCTCACCCAAATCCCAATAACAGACCAACCCATCTCATCCAGATTATGGAGAATGGGGAAGGGAAAACCAACTCGGTAGGGTGCAATGAACATCGGTTGAGATCGGGGCGTATAATCTCTCCTATAGGAAGTAATGATTTCCAAGAGCAGAAGAATGAAAATAAAATACAACCAACAACAACACCCTCGACTGTGGTCATAACAAAAGAAACAAAGCAGGTAGGAAACACATTCAAATCACAGGATCCTGATAAGGATGCAACTCCTCCTCCTCCATTCTCTGAAATATTGATGATAGAAAAACATGTCGTGTATCCTAACTTGAACATTGCAGGGGAAATCAAGAATTTATATGTCAATATCCCACTCCTACAGGCTTTGCAAGACATTCCAATTTATGCAAAGACAATCAAGGAACTATGTGGGAGGAAGCCTGTTAGGAAAATTAAAAATTCATCATCAACTTTTCATGTGGTAGGATCCCTGTCTGATCTAATTTTGGGTAGACAAGAACCAATCAAATATGCAGATCCAGGGAACCCCATAGCAACAGTTCAAATCCAGGGATGTTCTTTTCCAAATACACTAACCGAATTGGGGGCATCCATCAGCATCCTGACTATGGAAACCTGCAACACCCTAGGTTTTGACTCTTTCAAGCCTACCCCAATTATGTTACTGTTGGATGATTGATCAGTGGTGAGACCAGTCGGCACATTACATGATATAGCAATTTCAGTCGACTCTTGGGAATATCCAGTGGATTTCCTCATCGTCAACCCAAGAAGTGGACTCGAAGGGCATCCATTAATACTGGGAATACCATGGATCACAATGGAAGATGCATACATAGGATGTCATATGATAATATGACAATTTCTAGAGGAGGTGTTACAAAAAATCTCATCTTATATCCTCCAGCCAAGATAAGCCCAACTATTGTATATCCACAGTTGCCACCACCAAGATATTTATAAAAGGATCTACGGGCCCCTCTCATGCTCAAAGAAGCTCTCAGACTCAAGAACCAAGTAGAGGATGACGTGATCAATGGGTTTATTAACATCCCAACCATTGTGAGTAACCCTATGTGCCAGATGATCAAAGTTGTTCTAGATTGCAAAGCGCAGGGAGACTCGCTGGAAGATTTAATGGAAAAACAAATCTCAACTACCTTTGTTCATAACAATAAATCAATTGAGATTTCATCAGGGAGGTATCTGAACATTAATGCTAATTTAGATGAGCAACAACAACAAAAACTAATTCAAATCCTTTCTAAATATCGACAAGCTTTTTCCTGGGAGTATTCTAACATGAAAGGTATTGATCTGCAACTCTTCACACACCATATTTATATTGAGAAATATGCCCAACCTATTCAACAGCCCCAAAGAAGATTGAATCCCTATCTCAGGGATATTTTTAAAGAAGAATTACAAAAGGTGTTGGATGTAGATTTTATATATCCTATATCAGATAGTCGACTAGTTTCCCCACTAGCAATCGTCACCAAGAAAAATGGAAAATGGTGAATCTGTATAGACTACATGGAACTTAACAAATCCCCCCAAAAGGACCACTTCATGTTACCTTTAATCCATCAGGTCATGGATACTTTAGCAGGGAATGCATTCTTTTCTTTCTTAGATGGCTTTAGTGGCTACAATCAGATCCAAATTTCCCCAGAAGATCAAGATAAAACTACATTCACATGCCCCCCAGGCACCTTTTCATACAGAGTATTTCCTTTTGGACTATGTAATGCTCCAGCCACATTCCAGAGGGAAATTCTTAGCATATTCAATGACCTGATTAGCAAAGGGTTTGAATTTTACATGGATGATTTCACACCCTATGGAAACGACTTGGATAAAGCTTTGGACAATCCAGAAAAGGTATTGGAACGATGCATCACTACCAGTTATGTTTAAGCCACGAGAAATGTCACATGATGATAACAGAAGGTGTGGTTCTAGGGAATTATATTTCTGCATATGGAATTAGGGTAGATCCAACAAAAATAGAGGTAATTCTTAATCTACCTACACCACACACACAAACTGAGGTACGTAGTTTCCTTGGTGCTTCAGGATACTATCACAGATTTATGAAAATTTTTGCAAGAACTGTTGCACCTTTACATGATTTACATGGTAATGTGGAGTTTCAGTGGTCTGATAAGTGTGATGTGGCATTTGCAGGACTCAAGAAGTTTATCTTGACAACACTAGTGTTAAGAGGAAGAAATTGGAAAATACCATTTCACATATCCACCGATGCATCAGATATTGCCATAGGAGTTGTCCCTGGACAGGAAGAAGACAATAAACCCTATTCTATTTATTTTATTAGCAAGAATCTCACTCCTACTAAATCTAGTTATACAGTAACAAAAAAATAATTTTTATCTTTTATACATGCCATCAATAAATTTCGGCATTATATAATAGGCTATCCAGTTATTCTATATACTGATCATTCTGATATTAAATATCTAGCTAATAAAGCTATTACTAATGGACAAGTCACTTGATGGTTATTTATATTGCAGGAATTTGACATCACCATCAAAGATCGACTTGTAAGAGAAAATCTTGTTGCAGACATTCTTTCCGGCATACCCAAAATGGATGACTTCTTGACAGTTGAAGATCAATTTCTAGATGAGCATCTATTTGTCCTTACTTCTAAACCACCTTGGTACGCTGATGTGGAAAATTATCTAGCAGTGGGGAAATTACTGGCACATCTATCATAAAGGGAAAGAAAACTAATCGTCCATCATAGCGGATGATTCACTTGGATCAATGGATATCTCTTCCACACAGGGGCTTATTTCCATATCCACAGATGCGTATAAGATGACAAAATCTATGACATACTGAACTCATGACATGATGAGCCCTGCAATGGGAATTTTATAGATCGCAGGACTGGACATAAATTTTTACAGATGGGCTACTATTGGCCCTCAATATTCAGAGATACAAAGAAATATGTCCATACCTGTGACAGTTGTCAGCGGATTGGAAAACCAGGTCAGGATGATGAAATGCCTCTGAAAGCACAAGTAGTCACATAACCATTCGAGATATGGGCACTAGACTTCATTGGCCCCTTCAATTTGAAGTCAAATCAAGAGGCCTATATTCTAGTTGCAATGGACTACATGACCAAATGGGTAGAGGTAGAAGCCTTACCAAAAGAAACAGAGGAAGTAGTCATCAAATTTCTTTTCAAATTATTTGTACGCTATGGACTACCCAGGGAAGTAATCATTGATGGGGGGTCACAATTTACAGCTCACAGAATCACGACCATCCTGAAAAAGTATCATACTAAGCACATAGTTACTTCCCCATACCATCCATAGGAAAATAGACAAGTAGAAAGCACCAATAAAGTTTTGGAGGCAATTTTGACAAAAACGGTCTCAACAAATTGACAAAATTGGGCTACTGAGCTCCCAAATTCCTTATGGGATTATCACACAACATGGTGTAACACCACTGGCTACTCTCCTTATCATTTAGTCTATGGTAAAGAACCTACCTTTCCAATCAGGTTTGAGATTAAGACTCGAAGGATGGCCCAGGAGATTGGATTGGATCTTACAGAGATACATAAACAATGCCTACAATAGCTCAATGAATTAGATGAAGCATGCATGTACGCCTTGGAGAGCACAACTATTATTCAACAACAGAGAACGAAATGGCATGATAAACATATCAAGAAGAAATACTTTCACAAAGGTGATTGGGTGCTTCTCTATGATTACATATTTCGGGATTTTCCTGGGAAATTACAGACAAGGTGGTTGGGACCATATGAAATTAATGAAGTTCATGATAATGGAACTGTCACTTTAATTACCATCAATGGGTCTGGCTCTCCCTTTCTGGTAAATGGACACTGGCTACAACTTTACCATCAACCGTCTTCAAAATAATCCTTCTGCCAAGAAGTAAGTAAGGACCCTATTGTTCAAATTTTGGCTGGCTGGGAAGGTAACCTAGCAGCCTTAACTCCATAAATGAAGAATTTTTTTAGTACTGTATATATTGTATATAGTTTTTTTTTTACAGATTTGATTGTGTTTTTAGCTCTTCTTTTTATAGGAAAGTCACTTGAGAAAATACAAACTAGAAGAGATGACTATAGTGAATATAATTAAACACACTTTTATGTTCTTTACCTGTATCTCGTGTTGCAAAAACTCAACAATTATAACCCTTGTTTTTACAAGAAAATGAGCATTCTTATAGACCATATAATACTTCGATTATTTCATAAACTTACCCATAGTAATTGAATGAATTTAGTTGATGACTAATCAATTATATATTCATTGAACAAAAATGCATGTGGGAGTTTTAATCACTTAATTAGATGGGTAAAAAACATTCACTATTGTTCACTCAAAACGAAACGATTGTCATTCCTTTGAAAAGAACAACTGATGTTACCTTCATACGATCGATGTTTCCTTTAAAAACCATTTCCATTCCTTTGAAAAGAACAACTTTTTTTCCCTTCATACGTAATATTGTCCACACAAAATTACGATTGTCGTTCCTTTTAAAATAACTATTGTTGTACCTTTGCTATTCCTTTCATGATTTTTTTCTTATTGTCGCTCCTTTCTTAAAACATGAAATTGATTATGTCAGTCACTCCTTTGGGTATGACCTTCACTGATTCCTTTTCTTCAACACTAGATCTAATTTTTCATTTGATGTGGATCATTTAACATACCTTAGTAAACTATTTCTGGATTAATTTCTCTGAATCCTCTTAAAAATTGTTCACAATTCATTAACCACCATAATTCGATTATTTCCCTTATATATATACCTATACTTGAATGATAATTTCTTTCATATCATAATAATAAATATTAAATACATTATTACTTGACATTCTTACACTTCTTACGCCATCCCTCACTCTTAAAGAGTAGATGGGCTTCCCTTGATAGAGCTATATAAAAAAAAAAATCAAAGTGAATTTTTTAACATAGTAATAAACTTCTTCCATATAGAATAGGGGGTCTCATCAAGAGCCAACATACCACGATAATCATATAATAACATAAGTGACATTCCCATTATGGCTACCACACCAAGGCAATGTCCTTTGGCATTTTTTTTCGTCGAAGGACAAGAGGTCTCATCATGAGTCGACTTGTTCACTTAGGTTACGATCTAGAGAGTGGCATTATCATCATATGGCTACAAAACCAATATAATGGTATTCTTGGGAAAGGACAAATTCAAACCATTTATTAAGGATACATGCTCATCTATGGGTTAAAAGGCAACCCTGTAGAGGCTATGGACGCCTGCTGGCAACAATGGCTTTGCCTATGGTAGCGAAGTTCACCGTAAAAATACCCCAAGTCTTAATGTGTTCTTAGATTTCCTTCTCAAAACAATGAGGCTTTCATTCCAGGTATATATCCAATAAAAAGGGAAAGTACCAATATGTGGAACATTTTAAACATGTGAACAAATTTAAAATCATTCAGAATCTTTTTCCTCAAAGGGTTTCTACCATGGGTATAATAATTTGAATTTCCCACACAA
>ML792858.1:690005-716522 GCA_009831015.1 Picea engelmannii | reverse complement strand
TCTTTTTTATTTGTTTATATTCCCACTCCATATTTTAGTAAGAAGTAATGGTGTTGGTTGAGATATAATATGGCACCTTCTCAACATGAACCTGGGGTTCCTTGACAAACCCCATCCAGAAAACCCTATGCATAATATTGATTAATTGTAGAAACCCGAAGAAACCCTATGCATAATATATATACCTTAGAGGATCTATTAAATCTTTTATAGATGAATAGGCTAAAATGAAAGATTAAAATTTTCTAGTTGCAAAATTTAAAAATTTCAAAAAAGGAAAAATAAATTGACAATTTTTTTTAAATACCTACAAGACATCCTAATTTCGATGTATGGTAACGTCTCTCCCATGGCACATATGTCGGAGATATATAGCTTAATGTTAGTTGAGAGACCTTACCATACGTCAAAATTACGACATATGGTAACATCACTCCCATGGAATATACATCGAAGATATATAGCTTAACATCGATATTATGACGTCCATAACGTCTCTCCCATGGCATACCATACGTCGGTATTACGACGTCCATAATGTTGCTTCCCATGGCATATACGTTGTTGATATATAGATTAACGTCGATTGAGCGACGTTACCATACGTCGGTATTACGACGTCCATAACGTCGTAATACGTTGGTATCATGGTGTCCACGTAGTGGAAACCGTCGAAATGGGACGTCAGAATTATGATGTCTCTGGTGTCATTGTTGTGATGACTATATGAGGTTTGGATAGTCAAATCCGATATGACACGTGTCCGCATGAAACGTCGCAACAAAGATGATATCTATGGCGTCGGAAAAGCGACATCATGTGAAATGATGTTTGAGGGGGTTCGTTGTTTGTCATTCTCTCGACAATATAAAGTGGCAATTGCATCAAACGCGCCCTCATAATTTGACCCAAATGTACTAGTGCATGCACTATGGCCTCAAAATACATTCATACAAAGGAACTCTAGCCCCAAAATATCTTGGTTCATCATCCTTTATGTACAATTACATTTATATTTACAATGGGGTTCGGCCTAGGGGTATTACAGTATTTATAGGCTTTACTTCATGCAAAACCCTAAATCATGGTGGCCAAAAATGGTTACAGATCCATGCAAATGATTGGTTGCAATATTTAGTCGGCTATCACTCAACCTCTTGTTGGTTGACCTTTAAACCTTCTAGTCGACCACTTCAACCTTCAAATTTCCATTCAATCACTTTGATATTCGACTTAACCATTAACTTGAGTTGACATGTCTTTTGATTCATCACACAGTCGATCCACCTCGATTAGCCAATAGATTGATTGTTCTTTCACTGCAAAGAATATAAAAACCCAACAGGTTGTTGCACAAGTGGGATCATTCTAAATTTTTTGGCTCTACTCTTCCATAATTACTCTAAGTTTGGCACTATTTGTGGCTCAAGGGGGCTATCTCTAAGTCCTTTATCATTCTAAAATTGGGTTGAGTAGTTTTTTTTTTTTTTTCCTCGTATTTTGGCATCAAGGTTCTACGAATTACTAAAGGCTTGGGTTCTACTTATTGTTATTTAGAGGTGGCTAGTATCGACCTTCATTGGCTTTTAGTATCAAGGGGTTGGTATCAATTGAGGATAGAAGGCCATAGTTATTATGGGAGGTGTTTCTTGTGTGAATCCTCTGACCTCCATCATGCACCAAGGAGGAGTAATCATATTCTTGTATATATCTAGGTAGTTATTTCCCATCTAGTAATAGAATGGCTAGCTAAATTAAGGTTTACAATGATAAGTATGCATAAATTTTAGAGGTTGTCTCATTAGAGTAGGAAAATTGAAAAATTGGAAGCAAAGTGTAGTATATTGTACGAAGTAGTGTTAGGTCTTACCAAGAGTTCCTACTCTTGGATTGCTCATCCAATGGATTTAATTGGGTTTGTTTTAGCTATAGTCAAGGACGAGGAGACTATATGATAAGCACCTAGAGGTTTGGAGATGGAAAATGTTGAATTAATCCACCAACTACAAGAAGACATCAAACATGAAGCTTAACGTTAGTTGAGCGATGTTACCATATGTCATAATTACGACATATGGTAACGTTGCTCCCATGGAATATACGTCGGAGATTAATAGCTTAACATCAGTTGAGCGATGTTACCATACGTCATAATTACGACATATGGTAACGTTGCTCCCATGGCATATACGTCGGAGATATATAGCTTAACGTTCATATTACGACGTCCATAGCGTCACTCCCATGGCATACCATACGTCTGTATTACAACGTCCATAATGTCTCTCCCCATGGAATATACGACGGTGATATATAGCTTAATGTTGGTTGAACGACGTTACCATACGTCGGTATTACGACGTCCATAACGTCGTAATACGTCGGTATCATGGCGTCCACGTAGTGGAAACCGTCGAACGGGGATGTTAGAATTCCAATGTCTCTAGCGTCGCTGTTGTGACAACTATATGGGGTTTGGACAGTCAAATCCAAGATGACACGTGTCCGCATGAAACGTTGCAACAAAGATGATATCTATGGCATCGGAAAAGCGACGTCATGTGAAACGACGTTTGAGGGGGTTCGTTGTTTGTCATTATCCTGACAATATAAAGTGGCAATTGCGTCAAACAAACCGTCAGAATTTGATCCAAATGTACTAGTGCATGCACTATGGCCTCAAAATACATTCATACAAAGGAACTCTAGCCCCAAAGTATCATGGTTCATCATCCTTTATGTACAATTACATTTATATTTACAATGGGGTTTGGCCTAGGGGTATTACAATATTTATAGGCTTTACTTCATGCAAAACCCTAAATAATGGTGCCCAAAAATGGTTACAGATCCATGCAGATGATTGGTTGTAATCTTTAGTCAGCTATCACTCGACCTCTTGTCAGTTGACCTTTCAACCTTCCAGTCGACCACTTCAACCTTCGAATTTCCATTCAATCACTTTGATCTTAGAGTTAA
Source organism: Picea engelmannii (assembly GCA_009831015.1). Taxonomy (NCBI): domain Eukaryota; kingdom Viridiplantae; phylum Streptophyta; class Pinopsida; order Pinales; family Pinaceae; genus Picea; species Picea engelmannii. Next base: position 713,543 of record ML792858.1, on the reverse strand, counting down.
CTATGAACTTGACTTGACATGTCTATTGATTCATCACACAATCGATCCACCTTGATTAGACAATCGATTGACTGTTCTTTCACTATAAAGAATATAAAAACCCAACAGGGTGTTTCACAAGTGGGATTAATCTAAATTTTTCGGCTCTACTCTTCCATAATTACTCTAAGTTTAGCACTATTTGTGGCTCAAGGGGGCTATCTCTAAGTCCTTTATAATTCTACAATTGGGTTGAGTAGGGTTTTGTTTTGTTTTTTTGTATTTTGGCATCAAGTTTCTACGAATTACCTAAGGTTTGGGTTCTACTTATTGTTATTTAGAGGTGGCCAGTATCGACCTTCATTGTCTTTTAGTATGGAGGGGTTGGTATTGATTGAGGATAGAAGACCATAGTCATTATGGGAGGTGTTTCTTGTGTGAATCCTCCGACCTCTATCATGCACCAAGGAGGAGAATTCATATTCTTGTATATATCCAGGTAGCTATTTCCCATCTAGTAATAGAAGGGCTAGCTAAATTAAGGTTTACAATGATAAGTATGCATAAATTTTAGAGGTTGTCTCATAAGAGTAGGAAAATTGAAAAATTGGAAGCAAAGTGTAGTATATTGTACGAAGTAGTCTTAGGTCTTACCAAGAGTTCCTACTTTTGGATTTCTCATCCAATGGATTTAATTGGGTTTGTTTTATATATAGTCAAGGACAAGGAGACTATATGACAAGCACCTAGAGGTTTGGAGATGGAAAATGTTGAATTAATCCACCAACTACAAGAAGACATCAAACATGAAGCTCTTAGTGGGCACTTATTTTTTAATCTCGGGGTTTTAAATATTTTGTAAGGTAGGTTTGATCTTAGATTTGTGTGCTAGAATATCTACTAATCCATTCCTCAACTATACTTGTAAGATTGTTAGAGAAGGCCAACTTATTTTTAGCTTTTTTGTAATTTTGGAACTTGAAAGACAATACTCTAATATTTTTTTTTCGGTTTATATTACTATGATGTACAGTGTGACCACAACCACTTGTTATTCCAAATTATAATCGTTTTGGTCCAAAAAAATGTTTCATTCAATATTTCCAAATTCAAGTCATTATAGTAAAGGTAGTTAATTTAGAATAATAATACGAGAATAACATATTAATAATAATTATTCAAATCTAAAATGTAATTTCATTCAGTACAATAATATGAAAATACCATATTAATAATCACCATTCAATCCTAATTTAAATTGTGGAAGTGTTATATAGTGGTTCTCTCCATTGTTTGTGCACAACTTGTAAAGAGGGATATGGTAATATGCTTTAATATACTCTTTGCAATATAATATATGTTAATATATGTTGAGATATGAGTGGAAACATTTTTATATTTGTTGTGAACTAAGAAGTTGCAATGGAATGACAATAGATTTTGTTTTGGAAACTACCAAGTTTAGTTCATGCTAGAGTTATTTGTAAATACAAGAAAGGTGCTAATGTCCAAAATGTAAGATTAAGTCATATATTCCAAGTTAACATGATACATGATGAATTCTTGTGAATTGTCACCATAAAAAACTGCAGGCCTAAGGCTCAAAATTCATTCACTAATGTTTATTGAAAACAAGTACTTTTGCTTTGGATCTAAGTTCAATTTACTTCAAGAAATGCATTTCAAGATAAGAAACCATAGGCCATGGAAGGGTGGAAAGAGCGAGGGGATCCTCACTAATCCCAAAGGAAAATTTGAAATGTCTTATGGTTGGGATTTGGGAACGTCAACCAATAATCAGGCATAAGATTACTCGCTACTCCAGGGGCTAAGGTTAGTGGCGGAAAAGAAGAAAATTCAACATTTAAATGTATTAGGGAATTCTAGCATTATTATTAAGTTGATGCATAAGAAAATTTGTCTAGATGATTATAGACTTGCCTCTATTTTGGTATGAGCGCAACATGAGGGTACGAGAATTCAAAAATATATATATTTTTCATGTCTTAAGGAGTCATAATCACCAAACTAACTCACTAGCCAACAAGGCAACAAAACTTAAAATGTGGGAGCTTTGGGTTAACGGAAAATTAACCATACAAGTCATACCTTAATTTTCCCTCATGTATTTAATGACAAGTACTACAAATTCATTATGTCATGTGTCCCTCATGCACCATCCCATCCACCAAGGAAAAGTAATAAACACGACGAGACCCAAGGCCCCCTCACACATGCTCATGTTTGCAAAGATGAAGGGTAATGAGGTTTCATGTTTAATTCACCCTGGACAAGGTGAGACAATGGCTATTTCGACCTTTTCTCTGTGGGAAGAAGGTGGGAAGATCTATTTCTTCGAACTCCATTCAAATTCAACATTGAATCTCAGGTTGGTGGTTGATCTTGTTTCCACTCTATTTGTTCTTCTTTTGTTGAGCTTGGATAGTGCACAAGAGATTGTATTTAGCAAATTAGTTATCTCGAGTTATGGTTATTTTGTTTTTGAATTTGAATCTCTAAGGAAAAAATTATTAGGTACAAATATATGGTCTCCGCTCTCTCGCTATGGGTAACTCTGTTTAATTGGCTTCCACAAGAAACTAGCCTTGGTCTCCAGGTTAACAGTTGGTATAATTACCTTCTATTTTTCTCTCCATTTGATGAATTTGGTATGTAAACAAGTGGTGGTTTTTAATACAACAAACATCTCTTGTTATTGTGAGTGTGGAACCATCTCTATGTATTTGGAAAAGGGTTAGGGAGTGTAAAATTTGTATGCCACTTGTAGGTTGTAGCTCAGATTCATGATTTCATGATAATAGGGAAAGTTCACTCATGGGTGGTGTCAAACATCTTCTATTCTATTTTGATCGAGGCTTGTCAGTTTATTTCAAGTTTCAACTCTTTGTTATGCAAACAGAAGGTCGAATAGACATCACAGATCATTGTGATTTACAAGAGTTAAGGAGAATTTTAAGGACACATAAAAAAATGGTTCATGGAAACAAAGCATCCATTCTCACTCTTATCTCCAAATTTCATGAATATAAGCAGCAATGTATCTCATAAATTGTAAAGGCTATGATCACCTTGGTGCAACTTAAATATCAATTGCTCATTCTTGATGTAGAGTGCAATTTCTTAAAAAATGTGGTGTAGAATCTAAAAAAAGATGCACAATCGATGGCTTCTAATTAGCGGATGTTAAGACAAGGGTGGAGATAGAGTGATACAACTGATAGAAGATATGGAAATTGGATAACATGAGCCAGTACATACTGCTACAAGCTTGGCATAGGTTGCAAGTCATCATACCTTTCATTAGCTTATGTTTTTTAAAGTTATCAATATCTTAGATATCTTTTATAGGATATATCGTAGTAGTAAAAACTAGGAAATGTTTCCAAAGGATATTGGTAAACTTTGTATTTTGATTTTGATATGTGAAAATAGTTTGAGTCATGAAGACACTATGTATGTATAAAGAGTGTTGTTATCTTCACTACAACCATTTGTTATAAAACATAGGTCATAGGTTCCAAATTCACTAAGATGTACTAAAAAATGATTATTTGTGTTTCACCTCTAAACAAACTTCTACCAAATTGACATTATTTTAACATAGAACTTGTCAACATAACAAATGGAAAGTGGTAATTTTGAATTTCAAAAAAAAAAAACTTTAGTCATCTAGATTTTTATTGGAACCTTGCTAGAGATCTAATAGAAACTTCCATTGTTGTCAATTTTCATTGATTGGAAACATATAACCCTGGTAAATCGTTCCTTTGTTATAAGTGGTCATACATCTTGAGTGGGCCTAATGGTTAGAAACATGTGTTTCCTACTGGGAAGTCACAAGTTCAAATCCAAAGGGGGTAAGGTATGTATACCTTCATAGAATTTACCAATCAAATCCCTAGGCAAAGAGGGTCTCATACACCAATTTGGTGTGTGACTTGATCGTGACCTTAAAAATAGATTATTATTATTATTATTACAATAATAAAATTCTTAGACTATATGAACGTCTATATGTCATTTGTGTGGACTAATATTGTGTGTATATTGTAGGTGGAAACAAAAATATATTAGGCATTACAACCTTCGAGCCTATATATATATATATATATATATATATATATATTGGAAAGTTGCTTTTGATTCAAAATTAAATAGCAAGACAACTGTTATTTCTGAGAGTAATCGATCCTTTGTTATAAGTGGTCATGCATTACAAAGCCTCGTTGCATGGGAGATGATACAAAGTTCATCGTGCATGGGAGAGATACAAAGTTTGTTAGAATGAATGTTTGAAGGTCACTTTCATGCGTTGCATGATCACATCTATATAAACTAATAACCCTACTTAGTGCACATAAAGATTTACTCTAAATGGATCTGTGGCGCAATGGTAGCGCGTCTGAATCCAAATCAGAAGGTTGTGTGTTCAATTCATGTCGGGTTCAATACTCATGCCAAAGCTAGATAAAAGGATGAGACAAAGACCTCATTGACTGCATCAGCGTTTGAGAGAAAACAAAAAGGGTGCCCAGATATCGTATGTTCCAAACGAGTAAGGTAGGACTTGGTCTACAATAAAACCTTGCAATTGATAGCATACCCAGGTATCGGTTGTTTGATACGGAAAAACCAAGACCCGTCGAACGAGGAATGACTATATAGCGTGAGCATCCCCTGAGCAGAGATATATGGTATACCCCAAACAACACGATCTTGACAAAGCTGCACAAATGGAAAATCCAAGATAGAATCCATCGAACCCTCCTCAAAACAAGAGCATCACATATTCGAATGAACCAACACATAGGGTGATCCAGGTGGATATTAGTGGCTACCCACCTATTTCACTTAGACCCCCACCATTGCTTCTTTCAGTTTTTCAGTTTCCAGATAGTTTACTATTTTTAGCAGTTTTTTGGGTCCTGAACTTTCGGATCCATTTTGAGGCCCTAAACGATGGTTTTTTTGAGAAAACGGGGAGAAACATCGAACAAAGTTCCATGTTTCTCACCCAAAAGTTGTATTCCTCGGATAGACCTTTCTAACGAGGTCTTGAGCGCATCAAATGAATATCGTATTCCAAAGTTATGTCCCCGGGAAGTTGATGTACCAATTTACCCAAATGGGGCCCATAGTCTTGGTGGTTCATCTCCTAGGGTTAGGTCTTTCGATGTTTAGGGTTTTCCATTGTTTCTAAATAATAATAGGCCTTCGAGCCTCATTGTAACACAGTTGAGAGGCCAGTAGTCGCCATATCTCTTCTCAGAGATAAGCTACCAGCGCCCTAGCTAGTTTATTTCCATTCTATCTGTAAGCGTATTTCAGTCATTTGTTATTAATGAAATGAAGTCTTATTTCTGTTGCATCTCTGGGTTTATTTGTATTTATGTATTTCATTGTGTTACTACATAAATCTGGATCACAGGGGAATTTAATCCCCGTATGTGTGAAGAAAGGAGCCTGACACCCGAGAGCTGCCACTTTTCAACTCAGGGGCATGGGAAACAAAAGGAGGGGAGGGGACATTAGGGAAAGACATGATTCCCCCCCACCCCACTAACCAATAATTCACCCTCGTTTAGTCTAGTGACCCCTTTTGGCATGATGATCAACAATAACATTTAAATTCTGTTTGACATGGTAGAGATGGAATTCCTCGAAGTTTTTACTGAGCACGATGACTCAAATTATTATCCCATTAAATAAGTTGGTTTCAGATTGAGATCGTTTAATGATCGCTCTTATCATGATCATTGAGTCTCCAAATACTATCAACTTGTTGATGTTCCTTTCTCTAGCAAGACTTAGCCTTTGGAAACGAGTGTATTCTTTAGCAATGTTGCTAGAAATGGCTCCCAATCCCCCTGAATAAAGAGCCAACAATGTTTCCTCTAAGATATAAAAAAATACTCCAATGATGGATTCTTGATTACTACAACAACTTGTGTTGAATATTATAGGAGTCTTAACATAACTCGACCTCATCGAATTAGAAGTCCTTGAACTCCATAGGACGCACCTTTATTGACTAAACATACTTTAGTGGGTATTATTGGAATCTATGATTTTGAGTTAATGTTACATATTATTATTATATTTTTATTAACATAAATTCACTTTAACCAAATTATAAATTTATTACTACTTAAAATACCTAGATAAATCAATATTAATTTATTTATTTTATTTTTATAAATTTCAATTTTTTATAATTTACTTTATTAACATTGTATCTATCTAAAATCTACATTGTAACTACATGGATACAACAAAATATCTAACTACTATGAAAATAATAAAATGGTAAAATTTCTGACCAGTGGAACTTCCTATGATACATGATGAACGACTATATTGCCTCAATTATCTGGTTGTTTATATCATGAAATTTGTTAATCTAGTATTCATAATTTCATGTAGCGGGGCTCAGTTGGGAGAGCGTTAGACTGAAGATCTGGAGGTCGCGTGTTCGATCCACGCTCACCGCATTCTTGTTCTTTAATTAATTCCAAGAGGAGAAACGGTGACATCTTTGTTCTTCAACATAACTATTGTACCAATCTCCGAGGCCGAATATTGATTTCCTTCTAGTGTTATGTCATATGATCGTCAAAAATGAAGAAAGAATGATCTTAGTAAACTATTTCAGATTTTGCATTTTTCTGTGAAAATATTGATTGGATTAAGTCTTTTATGCATATATTGATTGGATTAACCCTTTTCTACATATACACATACTTGTTTTTTCCTTAAAAAACAAAAATTATGTATGCAACAGACAGTAAAAAGACAATAAATTTAATTTAGTTGTTTGCTTGGTTTTGGAGTTTGGGAAAACTTTCATTGGTTTGGGAGTTTTTGAATATGAGAAAATTTATGAATTTATGGGAAGAAACCCTTTTGACATACTTTGTGGCTCAAAGGTTTTCAAAATTATCAATCAAAAAAAAGTTAGAAAGCCATGGAAATTATCTTGGTGACATTGTAATTATGCCCAAGGTTGGTGTTCTTTATTAAGGGAGAGTTTTTTTTTTTGCCAATTTTGTCGTCTATCGAGAGCGTATCCTGCTAATGGGATTGAAGGATATGTCTCCTGCCTTCACTTCAAAAATGAGCAACTTGGCTTCAACCATTATATTCATCATGGCATGGGATTTGGGGTTGGTACTCACACTTCTAATTCATTGGTTCTAGTCAGTCTCTAATAATTTTCCTGTGGGTTTACATATTTCAGAAATTAAACATCTCTACCTTCTCTTGGGTTTACAAATTTTGGAAGTTAAACGTTCTCTACAGGTGGGCATGCTATTTCCTAGAGGAAACATAGTTCTTGCAATTTCCCAAAGGAAATACAGTTCTTACAAATGGAAACAACACTCTGACATTTAGGCACGCAGGGGTTCGGGGGCAGTGCCCCGAAGAATTTTTTTTTCCTTGGGAAATGTGTCACATTTTTTCCTCATTTTTCATGTTGCCTCGATTTTCATGTCCATTGTTGGGTGGTTTTTCGGCACATGGTTTTTTTCCAATGGTTTTCTATTTCTAGTTAGGGAATTAGGGTTGTTGACTAATCCAGGTCATTGGGTTAGGGTTTTGGATGTCGTTGGCTCCTATATGTATATTGTATTGTAAACAATGTATCATTACGAATGAATATAGAATATAATGGTTGTTGGCACAGGGGTAGACCAAGGGTTCAACACTTCAACAGTGCACCAAAAAAACACTAACTACCAGCCCTTTCGACAACACCTACGAAGCAGATGAAGTCTCACCCGAGGTAGAGGCAGAGGTGGTTGCAGGACTCAAATGTATGCAACCTAGCTGGGACATAGATCTATGATTACAACACCTTAACAGAGAACTTAACGGTTGTCATTCATTAGTACTTAGACTTTGTCTATAGCGCAGATAAACCCTAATTACAACGCAACGCAGTATTCAACAAGATTCAACACATTCAAGCACTAAGAACATAAACATAGATCAGATCTAACATCTTATTCACATCATTAGGCACTAAGATATCATATTCATCTAAGCATACATCATTGCACTAACCATTAATCATATGAACCATAAAAAAACCATAATGCGCAAAGCAACCACAAAATAGGATATACGTGGTTCACCCCCAGCCTGGGGCTATGTCCACCAACTCTTCTTCTCTTTATTGTCTTATGTCAATCATCTACATGCACAGAGCCACAAGGTCCTACTCCGTATAGGATAGGAGATCTGTGCACACCTCATCAAATCCTCCTTCAACAACCTGTCGAAGTCCCAAAATAGGTCAAACATGACCAAGGATATCCAAAAATTGGTTAAGGGCCAACAGGCCCCCAACACTCACCTGTGACTCATCCCGAGTCACTCTGATCTGGGTAGCTCTGCCTCAAAATCCTCGAGCCTGGCTCGACCTGCTTTGACCTGCTTCTGTGCCAAGGCCTCCTGCTCGGTGAACTCTTGAAGAACTACCCCGTTCACAAGTCCATCCAAGCGTTGCTCAACTGTAGTGACTACTTGTTCTAGCTCTGCTCCTCTTCCTTCAATTTCCTCAAACAATTGGCAAGCTTCATCCTAGACTGGCTGGAGATTCTGAGTTACTTCCATGAATTTTCTTTGTATGGCATGGGCGTGTTGTTGAACAATGCATTTTTCATGGGATCGTTTCATTCTCTCAACTGCTGACAAGAGCTTTAACTATGCCTATACCGTTGTTGTTTGCTTCTTTTCCTCCTGGAGTTGTGACTCTAGTGTCTTCAGTTCAAGGTCCTCTGTAATTTTCTCATACGTCTGCACACTTCTACTGCTAAGTTGTTTACATTCCAAACCTAATTCTCTGATCCTCTCAACTGCACTCTGGGCAGTGGATTCTTTTTGGTCTCGTACATCCTGCGGAGTACTTGGTATTGTTTGTAGCTCTAGATCTGATATTCTCTATTGAAGCTGTTGAATGGCTTTAGCAAGCCTCGCCACTTGATGATCTACTGGCTCTTCCTCCTTTTTCTCTAAGCCCGTCACAGAGCGAAGTGCTCTATTGAATGCTTCTTTTGACTATGACCTGCTTCGTGAGCAACTGTTCTTTCTCCTGCTGGATCTGCGCTTTCTCATCTTCAAACTTCATTTGGAGGGAAACCTTCTCCTACTCTGCAACCCTGTGTTGCTCTATTACTTCCTCTTGTGCTTGCTTCAAGGCCACTATGGCCTGTACTATTTCTTCCTGTGTGCGACGAAGGCAAGCTTCAGTTGCATCAACTAATCTGTGAAGTTGGATAGGCTCATCTCCCAACTCTGTTTCTTCTGATGGCAGGGGTGCATTGGACACTACGTGACTGGAGTGAAGGGCCTGTTGTACCCCTCACAATTCTTCTTCAATTTTTTCATACATGGTCTCTTGCTTAGCTTCATTTCTCTGCAAAACATCTTCCGAGGCGTATGATACAGTTGCAATGATGAAGTCGAAGTCATCGAGCATGAGCACAGTCTTCAACTTGGTATTACTAGCTTTTGACTTCTCCCGCGATGTGGGTTTCATGGGAGAAACATTTCTTTGTTAGATAGCTCTACCTCATCAGGGGGATTATGTGGTGGTGTTACTTCACCTTGATTCTGCTAATCTTCTTTTCCATTGTTCTCTTATTTATCTACTTCGTCATCACCTCCTCCTCCAGGTGATTCTGAAGCAGTTTCTTCTGACGCACTGCTCAGCTGTTGGACCTCTTCTGTCTTCTTCCTTCTGCTAGTTCCAAGTGTATCATGCCCTTCATGAGTGACCACCAGGCTTCTGATTAGTTTGGGATCAGACAATTCTATAGGGTCAACGGGGATAAGGAGCTCTACAGGCCACTCCTTAGTTATTTCTTCTAGGTCATCCTCTGTGAGTTTGTAATAAATCTGTAGTACTTCTTTGTGTTCATCTTCGCATGAAATGATGTAGATAAAATGTTTGTTTACATGGAACTTCACAAATGGCCTGAACCTATGCAGGGTGTTCAGCGTTATACGAGGGACAACCTCAATATCCCTCTTTAACTGCAAGTAGTAGGTGTGGAACACCGCATTTGACTACCATTGTTTTCCCATGTCGCTCAAATACCAGAACGAAGTGAACTTTGCAACTAAGGGTTCAGATGGTTCTAGTTCAGGTAAGGTCACACCTTTCGACATCTCCCAAGCTATGAATGCGATGAGGATCAGTAGCCAAATAAAATGGAACTCATAACCCTGATCCTGAGCTTCATGGTAGTCTTGGTCTAACTGGTTAACTAAGTACTTTTCCCAGTTCATTTGTATCCCCTTCACGCATTTCCCCGTGAGGTCAACAACAAACCATGTGACCTATGTGGGTTTTTTCTTCCGGACCAGCTTACCAGCAATCAACTGGAAAGCAAGGTGCACTGTGCCATTCTGGATGGAGGCTACCTTATAGCGTCACTTCCCCTTCTCCACATCATTGTATGTATCTTTAATATTCTACATCAGGGTGCGATCTGCAGCCTTCCCTGGGTAAAAATTTTGCGAGTCTGGTCCATGCATGCTGAATCCGGTGATCTGATGGATCAACATCGGGTCGAAGGTGATGCATCTATCTAGCCACAGGTAGCCACCATGGAATCTCGATAGCAGGAGGTTAACGCATGCGCTAACCTCCTGGTGCCTTCCAAAATGGGGTATTTTCATCACGTTCAGAATAATGTACTCCGTGAGGTCCATAGTCTATGGTTGGGGGATTATTCTCAACTTCTTCCCCTTCGTCCTAGTCAAATACCTATGAGGGGCGAGCATGTTGAAGTTCTTGCGATCCCCTAGGTTAAAGTTGTTGATCTTTAGTGTCATGATCTTATCTGGATTAGGCTTTCCTGAGTGTATACCCTTCAGGAGGTACGCAGTGACTAAGGCAATGGAACCATTTGTTGGCACAATGGAAGACCCGGGGTTCAACTCTTCAACAGTGCACCAAAAAAACCCTAACTACCAGCCCTTTCAGCAACACCTGTGAAGCAGATGAAGTCTCATCCGAGGTAGAGGTAGGGGTTGTTGCAAGACTCAGATGTCTACAACCTAGCTGGGACACAGATATGTGATTGCAACACCTTAATAGAGCACTTAGCGGTTTTCATTCATTAGTACTTAGCCTTTGTCTACAGCGCAGATAAACCCTAATTACAACATAGTGCAATATTCAACAAGATTCAACACATTCAAGCACTAAGCACATCAACATAGATTAGATCTAGCATATCATCCACATCATTAGGCACTAAGCTATCATATTCATCTAAGAATACATCATTGCACTAAGCATTAATCATATGAACCATAAAACAACCATAATGTGTAAAGCAACCACAACAAAGGATATATGTGGTTCAACCCCAGCCTGGGGCTATGTCCACCAACTCGTCTTCTCTTTATTGTCTTATGTCAATCATCTACATGCACAGAGCCACATGGTCCTACTCTGCATAGGACATGAGATATGCATGCACCTCGCCAAATCCTCCTTCCTCGAGCTAGGTTACAACACAAAGCCTTTACACAGTCTCTTACAGTCACATGCACTTAGTCGTGCAATCCTCACACAGTATGCACAAAACATTTACAACTATCACTTGCACTTAGCACATTGGCCTTCACTTGCTCTTAGTACCTAGCATCACACCACCTACTTACATCACCTATCTTTATATTTATAAATTACAAAAGGGCCCAGACATGGGTAAACCCATGGGCCGACATCCCCATACCCGTTACATAAGCCCAAAACCCAAAAATCCCTAAAAGGGGTCAAGATCCCGTGATCTCCGCTTCGACTTGTACTCCACCTTCGACAGCCTGTCAAAGTCCCAAAATAGGTCAAACATGACCAAGTATCTCCAAAACTTGGTCAAGGGCCAACAATGGTTTTCTCGGTTTTGGTTTCCAGGGGAAAAATCTCTATGTAATGTTTGTATTTTCCATTGTATCTTTTCTATTCTTTTACTGAAAATCTGTTTGCAGTCAATATTGTACAAGGTTAAAATCTATAGGTGGGAACAATAGAACTTGCTCCCCACCTCCTTTTCCAAATCCCTCATTGGATGATTTGGTTGATATCCTTCTAAATTGGCCAAGATCCATTTTTTTCAACCACTTGTATTTTGTATAGTGAACTCTAATAGTTTTAACCCCCTATGGAATTTAGGATGGCCCAGAGGATAATAAGGAAAATATGGAATTAATTCCCAATCTTTCCTAATGAAAGTTGCTTCATGGAATGTCTAAGACCTAACTAACCCTAGAAAAAATTACATAGACTATTAGATGCATACATATTAGTGAGTTGGACATCTTGTGTTTGCAAGAAGTTAAAATTACTGATTTTCTCTTGTGCATGACCATGTCTATTATTTGGTTAGTTGTTGTCTTTTATCTTTCCAATACTATTGAAGGGAGGGGAAGTGTTTGATCCAAATTTTATGAGCAGAATGAAATGAATACATATTATTATCAAAATATGATTAACACAGAATAACATATATACAGTAAAATTAGTTTCTGTTCAATAAGGAAATAAGTTGAAACTATAAAATGCAGTGGAAAACAAGCTTGCTAGAATGGTGGTGGCTTATCTCTGAGAAGAGATGTGATGGTTGCACTCATTCGCAAGAATATGATTACAATGAGGCTTTGAAGGCCTTTTTACAATAAACAAGATTCAAAAAACCTAGACATCCAAAAACCTAACCCTAGGAGATGAAGCGCCAAAAGTCATATGGGCCCTATTTGGGTAAGCTAGTATATCAACTTCTCGGGGTCGTAACTTTTGCATACAATCTCCATTTTGGGCACATGATAGCCTGTTGGAAAGGTATATCCGATGAATACACATCTTGTCGCAATAATATGACTTTGAATTAGTTTATAGTGTGACTTTGGCGAGCCCTAAAATCGTTGTTTAGGGCCTCAAAACGACCTCAGAAGTCAGGGACCCGAAAACTAGGAAAAAACTGCCAAACTAGAAAACTGCCAAAATTAACTAGTTGGAATAGGTGGGAGGACACCAAAATCCATATGGATCAATCATACCCCCTTAGGAAGCAATGGTAACCATTTCATTGAGTGCCCCCATCATATGAGGAAATTTCTATTGAATTTGGCCCCGGGAGAGCCACTTGCCTTGGTGCAGGAGATGCCCTGCTTTAACAACTCGATAAAGATGGATCCTTTGTTCGCAAGTGCCCTTGACCTATCTTTCCACAATATAATCATTGGATTCCTTTTGTATGCAATCTGAGTTGAGCTATGTTGGTGTTAGTTGTTCTGCTATCTCTGAGGTGTTCAATAATGGCGGGAAATAAGGTCGAATGAGATCCACATTGAACATTGGGTGTAGGCCAATGAAAGGAGGAATGTTGAGCTCAAAATAATTATCACCCACAACCTTGGTGATGGTTTACAGTCCATAACGGAGTGGGAGAGGCTTTTGATGGGGTCCTGTAAGGTGCTCTTTCTACAAGTGCAACTAAACTTTGTCGCCCACTTAAAACTTATGTGGCACCCGGTGTTGATCATGGTGCTTCTTGTACTTTTCATTGGACTTCTGTAGGATATCCTGAACCTATTGGAAGATGTGTTGGATCCACTCAATGAATCGGGTGGCTTTTTCAGCTTCATTTGGAGCAGGAGATGAGTTGGTCGAGGTGACTGCAAGGGGTAGTGCAACATCTATGGGACCCAATGGTTGGAATCCCAACCCCACCTGAAAGGGGCTATGGCTGGTTGAGATATGCAAGACTCGGTTGTAGCTATGATGGACATAGGGAAGACTCTCATCCCATGTGCGAGGGTTCTTGGAACTATACATACATAGGATATGCACGATCATTTGATTTACGACCTCATTTTGGCCATCTGTCTAGGGGTGGAAGGTCATGGATTTGGTGAGCTTGGTGTCCAGCAGTGACCAGAGGCTCGACCAAAATGTGTTGAGAAATTGACCATCATGATTTGAGACAATGGTTTGTGGGATTCCAAAATATTCCCAGACTCGTTCAAAGAAGATCTTGGCAGTGGCATGTGCTGTGAACTTCCTTCTTTTACACATAGCACAATTTGAGGCTCTGATACCACTTGATGCAACCCCCCTTCTCTCATCGGGGTTGCACGACCTCCCGATCAAGGATATTCAATTTAATAAGCTGAATCAACTCTTTGGGTCCCTGCTAGACCCTGAAATCAATTCACACAGGCCCCCTTTGGTTACCCATGCAGGTTCGAATCACCCGCACACCCTTTTTCTGGCACTTCTGGTAACTCTAATTGACGAGCTCTAGCTCCTCTGCTAGGCCTTTCTTCCTTATAACCATGGGCTATAACCTCCAGCTTGCCCCCCTTCGTGACTTCGAGCTTTGACAGTTTTGAGTGCAGCCAAATCGTTTTTCCCCGAACTCTGGATCGACGAAATGACCCGGAAAGAAATCTACGGCTCGAGCTTCTCCAACAACCAATGGTTGTGATTCACTTCGAGACTCGGGCTTCAAAATTTTTGAGTGTTCCAAACACCTTTTTCCCTGAATTGCTTCATACCTAGAGCAATGGATTGAGCGCCACATGATCACCTCGATTGATGGTTAAAACATGTCCTTTGTTTCCACTTCGGATGACTTCTAGTCAATGCTCCTCCGCTCTCTTTCTCCTAGAGTGTCAATCCTCCAGAGTAAATATCCACTCTCCACGTGTCCCTTCATTCATCAATGAATCTTGTTGACTTTGGCCTTCGAGACTTATGACCTTTGGGAATTTACTCTCTAATTTCCCTGAAGTCTCCTATCACCGAAGTGATAGATCTGACGCCACGTGCCCAAACCACTGACAACTAGGATTAACTTCTTAGCTCTGGAGCTTCGAATGACTTCTAGTCAATGGCTCCACTTACTCCTTTCTTTTCTGGAGTGCACTCTTCCGAATTCCATGATCTGATGACACGTGTCCCTCTTAGATCGACGACCACGATTTACTTCGCTACTTCAAGATTTGGGAGTTCTTTTTCCTCCACACATAATTTTCTCCTAAGTTCTCCTCTTCCAAAGCACGCAGATCTCCGCCACGTGTCCTTCCCAGATCCAATAGCCAAAATCTCTTCATCCTTCGTGACTTCGACATAAATCTCTCTTTTCTCCATGCAAATCTCCTCGACTCTCTAAAATGTTGCCATGTACCCCCCTTGATACTGACGACCTCGATTTACTTCGCAACTTCGGGACTTCGATGATCCTGCTCCTTGAACACTTCCAAATATTCGAATACATGAAGTGTCAAGGGACTTCGAAGACTATCCTCCATGAAACTCCCCTAGATCTCATGGTCTAGAAAGGTCATGATTTCTCCAAATGGATCTTGCTAGTTGGTTGGGAAATTTTCAGTGGGCTCCTTCCTACTGAAGAATTCTCGTCCGTTATCTCTTTTGAGCTTGTTCCACCTCAAAACTTTTAAGCTTCTCAGAATGTTTCTTCAACACTTAGTCGAATGTCAACCCTGAGCACACCTTGCAACATGTTTCTCTCAACTTAACCCTTTTGTGGGTGGCTATGCACTCCTTGCAACAGTTCTTACACAACGCAATTGTTCCCCTTGAACACTATAACATTGAGTGGGTTTCTACCTATGCACACCTTGTGTGGTCCTCTACACTCCCTCGCAAATGAAACTTCTCCTTATCTCTCCCGAGCTTCTGAGTCAACCTAGACTCTGTCAATGCACTCCTTGCGAACACTATGCACACCTTGCATATAAAGCTCCATGTTATCTCTCTCGATCTTATGAGTCACACTAGACTCTGTCAATGCACACCTTGTGAACACTATGCACTCCTTGCACAAACTCGTAGAAGAGAAACAATTGAAACTTATCTAATCCTCACATATTCATACATTCAACCATGTAACACATTCATAACATAAGAACAAGTAATAACAGAGAATACAATTAGACATAAAGCCTACCATTCATTCAGATAGACACAGTAACAACAACACCAAACATTTTGGATCAACGCTTCTCTATTATATTCATTCAAATGATATGTACCTAGGCTTATACAACTTCGATAAGCTTCAATAGTCTCAACAATAACAACTTCAGATAACTTTCAACAGCCTCATTGGGCATATAATACATATATTTATACAAGAGGGCTCATAGAGCTTTTCCCTCTGACTACCTTAGCTCTATCCTATCAAATTAAAAGCTTTCAACTACTAAGGCTTATTACAATAAATGATCGGTAAAGACAGATAAGAGTGAATGCTTCAGATATGTATTGTTATTAACTACATTAAAGAAAATACAATCTCCATTGATCTCATGCGATGGTTCAACCTCTTAACATTTAAGATCTTCTTTAATTACTATATTTTCAAGATATTTCGTGACATGCCATATCTAAAATTCAAAAACACTTCAAATTGCATGCTAGGGCACTGAATCTTCCTCCACTTGCGCTTTGATGGAGATGCTCCTGCATCATACTCCTCTGGCCAAAAATTCATGGACTCATGTCCATGAGCTCCTACATTGACTTTCCATACTTCTGAATATCTACTTCATTTACCCAACTGACATATTCTATTAGGTGTCCTTTCCACTTTACCAAATACTCAAAATAAGTCTTTCTCCTGGTCTTCTTACCAATCCTTTGATCTATGATCTCCTCCATCTGCGAATTTTATGCTATAGGCATCTGCGTCTCCCACTAGATCTTTTTTTGATCTTCTGATCCTTTTGTATCATACTCCCTGTAAGGGTACATGTCTGAAATGTTGAATATAGGTGATATACCCACATCCTCTGGCAACTCTATCTCATAAGCATTGGCATCAAATTATCTTAGGATCTTGCATGGCCCTATCTTCTTCAATTTCAGTTTGTTATATGTTCCCCTTGGGAACCTTTCCTTCTCAAGATGTGCCAGAACTTGATCTCCCACTTCAAATTGAAGTTCTCTCCTATGTTGATTAACTCTGCATTTATATTCTCTGTTGTTTTTCTGCAACTTCTCTTTGACCTGATTATGAATCTTTTTCACTTCTTCTGCGAAGTCTTCTGCTCCAACACTTCTGAATTGATTTTCCTCCAAATCTCTCAACTCTGATACTCCTCTTGGCTTCATCCCATATACTATCTTGAATGAAATCTTTCCTATACTCATGTTTAGTGAGTCATTGTATGCAAACTCTACTTGTGACAGAATCTGATCCCACTGGTTATGATGTTTAGTGACCAGACTCCTCAAGAAATTTCCTAAACCCTGATTTACCACATCAATTTGTCCATCTGTTTGAGGGTGATATGTTGAACTAAAGGACATTTTTGTCCCCAATTTCTTCCAAAATGTCCTCCAGAAATGACCAACAAATTTAGTGTCTCTATCTGAGACAATACTCTTGGGCAACTCTTGAAGTCTCACAACTTCCTTGAAAAATAGATTTGCAATGTATGTTGCTTCATTAGTTTTCTGGCATGGAATAAAGTGTGCCATATTTGAGAATCTATCAACTACAACAAATACATAATCGCTTCCCTTTTGTGTTCTTGGCAATCCCAACACGAAATCCATGCTTATTGCATCCCAAGGCCTATCTGGAATAGGCAATGGTTGACATAACCCAGTGTTTAGTCGCTTTCCTTTTGCATAGTGGAAAATCTTACATCTGTTTACAAATTTATTCACCTTTTCCCTCATACCTGGCCAATAGTGTGAGCTTCTCAATTGTGCAAATGTCTTTTCATGGCCAAAATGTCTTGCTAGACCTCTACTATGTTTTTCTTTTAACAGATTATCTCTCATCGAGAACTTTGGTATGCAAAACTGGCTACCTTTAAACAATAATCCATCTTGAATGAGATACTCTGTCCACTGAATTCTATCTCTGAGCACATGATTTATGCATGCTTCATACGTCTCTTTAAAATCTGGATCATCATAATACATTTCCTTAAGGTGTTCGAATCCTAAGGTTTTCACTTGAAATTCCTGCAGAATCATACATCTCCTGCTCAATGTGTCAACAACTTTGTTAGCATTACCAAAAATATGTTTAATGACAATAGTGAAATTTTGCATAAACTCTATCCACTTAGCTTGTCTTTGATTTAACTTCTCCTGTCTAGTTATGAATTGTAAATCTTGATTATCGCTATACAAAACAATTTTTTTTGGAACAAGGTAGTGCCTCCATTTCTTTAAAGCTTGAATTACTGCATAAAATTATTTATCATATGTGGAGTACTTCCTCTTGGTGCCATTCATCTTCTCACTGAAATATGAAACAAGCCTATTATCTTGGCTCAAGACTACTCCAATTGCTACGCCACTAGCATCACATCGTACTTGAAACGTCTTCCCAAAATCTGGCAAGAGCAGAATCGGTTGTTCTATTATCTTCTCCTTTGATATCCTGAAAATTTTCTTAGCTTCTTCTGTCCACTTAAAATATTTATGTCTCTTCTTCACCGTATCTAATATTGGTGCACAAATACCACTAAAATCTCTATGGAACTTTCGATAGAAACTTGCTAATACATGTAAGCTTCTCACCTTGAATATTCTCCTTGGTGATTTCCATTCTCTGATTGCTCCCACCTTCTATGGATCCATCTTCAATTCATTTTAAGATATTACAAAACCCAAGTAAATGAGTTATGTCTTCATAAAAGAGGATTTATTCAGATTTATCAACAACTTCTCCCGCTGCAATCTTCTCATCACTAACATTAAGTGTCTCAAATTCTCTTCTTCAATTTTACTGAAGACTATTATATCATCCAGATATACAATCACAAACTTACCAAGAAAATATTTCAATACCTCATTCATAAATCTCATAAAAGTACTTGGGGCATTTGCCAAGCTAAATGGCATAACAAGCCACTCATACAACCCTTCGTTCGTTTTGAAGGTTTTTTTCTACTCATCACCTTCTCTCATCCTTATTTGGTGATATCCACTTTTCAGGTTTATTTTTGAAAAATAATTTGCTTCGCTCAAACAATTCATTAAGTCATCCATACTTGGAAAAAGAAATATGTATCTGATGGTGATTTTGTTTATGACTCTTGAGTCTGTACACATTCTTCATCCTCCATCTTTTTTTGGACTCAACACATCTGTTACTGCGCATGGACTCAAGCTTTCTCTAACTAAACCCATGTCCATCAAATCTTGGACTTGTATCTTTACGTCCTCATTTTCTTGAGGTGTCAATATGTACACTGCTTTGTTCGGCAAACTCACTCCTGGTATTATATCAATGTGATGGTTGATACTCTTGATGGGTGGTAATGAGTGAGGTAACTCATCCACTACTATGTTAGCAAAATTTTCTAACATCTCTTGAATTTCTTCAGGAAGATCATCCATAGAAGTACTTGTAAGGATGAATCTGGGCTTCCTCACCACAACAAATTGCATCTCTTGTTCCTTCTTGACCTCACTTACGAGTTCCTTCCCACTCATGAGAAGTATACTTGTGTTGGATTCTTCCTTCACTTTATTTTCCTCTATTGGTAGTAGCATGTGTGTCCTACCATTTTTCTCCAGAGTATAAGTATTTTTTCTCCCATCATGAATGAAATTTATGTCAAACTTCCATGGTCTCCCCAACAAGACATGACATACATCCATGGGAATCACATCGCACAAAATCTCATCTCTATATCATCCTATCTTAAATTCAACTTGCCATTGTTTAGTTACCATTACCTAGTGTCCTTTATGCAACCATGAGACTCTATACAGATTCAGATATGCAGTCGTCTCTAGCTCCAATTTCACCACCATTTCTATGGATACCAAATTATCAGAGCTCCCACTGTCAATTATCACCTTGCATACCCTGTATTTGGTATTGTAAACAGTTCTGAACAAATTGTTCCTCTGCACTGGGTTCTCCACTTCTAGATCTAGCTTCAAGAGAACCTTCTTCATGATCAAATATCTCCCATCTTCTGTACCTTCTACCTCAACATTTCTCTTCTGCGCTTCTGAAATTTGATCTTCACCTCCACCTTCTTTCTTTCTCTCAGGGCATTCCCAAGACATGTGTCCTATTTTTCTGCAGGCATAACACTTCATCTCTCCTCCTCTGCCTCTTTCTCTTCCTCGAGGAAAATAATTCCTTCCACCATATTGTCTCCCTCGGGAACTTCCTCCTATTTCTGAGTGACTATGTGGTTTTCCAGTCTCAACCTCGGGCTTCTGTACCTTGTCATGGACAATTCCCTTACCTCTTTTTATACTTCTTCCTCTTCTTCATTGGCTCCTTTTCCTAGCCAATTTCTCTTCTGCCTTCAGTGCAATCCGATAAGAATCCTACACTATCCTCATTGTTATCATGTTGATTTCATCCTGGATCTCATATCTCAGGCCATTTATATACCTAGCAACCTTTTGATCATCTTTTTTTCTCTGTCTAGCCCTAATGTTCAGCTTATAAAATTCCTCGGTTTATTGTTTTATTGTCTCTCCTTTCTGTCTCAGGTTTTGTAATTTCCTAAACATGTTTATCTAATAGTATTTGGGTATGAATTTAGCCTTCAACTTCGCTACCATTCTATCCCAGTTCTTGATATTTTTCTTTCTTTTTCTTCTTTTGTCAGCCAGTAGTTCATCCCACCACAGCACTGCGTGTCCCTTCAATCTGGTGACAGCATGTTTTACTTTATTCTCATCATCAACTTCTTCATAGTCAAAGTATTTGTCCATTTATCTTATCCAATCCAACAATTCTTCACCATATAAGTTGCCTTCATACATCGGGATTTCTATTTTTTCTCTTGCTCCCAATTTGACAACAACTTTCAACAAGCGTTCTTCTACAACATCTTCTCCTGCAGCTCCTTCAACTTCCATTTCTTCGCTCTCTGCATCACCGACGTCTCTAGCATTAGGTGTTATTATTTATGATGTCTCTATAACATATAATCTTTCATGAAGTTCTCTCATCTATGTTTCCACAACCGGATTTGATACAGGTTGCTCTGCATGTCTTCTAGGCGACATTGTGCTAAAATTTTCCTTTACACAAAGTTTATGTTGTGGTGTTGATACCACTTGATGATACCAGACTACTTCCTTATTTTACACATAGCACAATTTGAGGCTTTGATACCACTTGATGCAACCCCCTTCTCTCCTTGGGTTGTGTAACCTCCCGATCAAAGATATTCAATTTACTGAGTCGAATCGACTCTTTGGGCCCCTTCTAGACCCTGAAATCAATTCACACAGGCCCCCTTTGGTTACCCACGTAGGTTAGAATCACCCACACACCCTTTTTTTTGTGCTTCTGGTAACTCTAATTGACTAGCACTAGCTCCTCTGCTAGGCCTTTCTTCCTTATGACCATGGGATATAACCTTCGGCTTTCCACCCTTTGCGACTTCGAGCTTTAGTGGTTTTTAGTGCAGCTGACTCCTTTTTCCCCAAACTCCGGAACAACGAAATGACCCGGACAAAAATCTACGACCCACGCTTCTCCAACAACCAACAACTGTGATTCACTTTGGGACTCCGGCTTCAGGAGTTCCGAGGGTTCCAAACACCTTTTTCCCCAAAGTGATTTGTACCCAGAGCTACAGATAGAGCACCACATGCTCGCCTCGATCGATGGTTAAAACACGTCCTTTGTTTCCACTTTCAAATGGATCTTGCTCGTTGTTTGGGGAATTTTCACTGGGCTCCTCCCTACTGAAGAATTCTCGTCTGCTATCTCTTTTGATCTTGTTTCACCTCAATACTTTTAATATTCTCAGAATGTTTCTTCGACACTTAGTCGAATGTCGACCATGAGCACACCTTGCAACAAGTTTCTCTCAACTTAACCCCTTTGTGGGCGACTGTGCACTCCTTGCAACAATGCTTACATGACTCAATTGTTCCCCTTGAAAAATATGGCGTTGAGTGAGTTTCTACCTATGCACACCTTGCGTGGTCCTCTACACTCCCTTGCAAACGAAACTTCCCGTTATCTCTCCTGATCTTTTGAGTCAACCTATACTCTTTCGACGCACTCCTTGCAGACACTATGCACGTCTTGCATATAAAGCTCCACGTTATCTCTCCCGATATTCTGAGTCACACTGACTCTGTCAATGCACACCTTGCAGACACAATACTACATATGGGCGGATTTTTCCACGAAAATTTTCCACGTTTCTTACATTCGTCGAAAAATATGTAGGAAGTTAAGCATTTTTTTCATTTTTTTAATAAATTGGTCGCGATTATCGTCGCTATTGCCACGAAATTTCATTTCTATAGCGATGAATGTTGAATATATCAGTGCACCTACTAACACATGTGTCTTGCAATGGCTAGTTGACTTTTTTCGCGTCAACTCATGCATTTTTGTCGCTATATCGATGATAATCAATCTATATATACCTGACTTTAAGATACTTTTCGACACATTTGTTATAGTTGTGACACAGTTCGTGGATTTTGTTTGAGCTGTTTATTTGTTCTATCACCCGTCGATTGAACAAATCCAATTCTCAATCTACATAGCTCGGATTTTGAACTTGCAAGGTTAGTATGTTTTCTTATTTATTTATTTACATATACTCATTTAACTTGTAAAATTTTGTTCAAATGAAATTTCATGTAGCTTGTTTTTTCCTTGATAATATATTATATGTGCATTACCATATTTCAAAATTGTTATGTTATTGGTTTTTGGATCTAACTCATATATTCTATGGAAATTCATGTGAAATGTCAAGAAAAATATTTTCCAAAGAATTATTTTCAGAAGAGGGAAAATTACTCCATCAATAAGACAATTCAAACATTAAAAACGAATGTCAATATCAATCTATATCAATTTGAACCTACAATTCCTTATGTAAATTTAATTCTTATTACAAAACCACTAACTCATAACAAATTTACCAGTTGGACTAATGTTTGAAATAGAAAGTGGAAAAAAAATCCTCTTAGGTCTAATCCTATCCCTTAGCGACCTTGTTAGCTCTCTAACTTTTGTGTTTCTATGATGTTGCACCTATCTAATTTATTTCATATTTTTAGTCTAGTATTAGGCTAGGTTAGTCATATAACATTGTATTCTTATGTGATGTTGTTTCTCTCAATTTTTTGTAATCGCACACAATTCTAGATGTAGTGATTAACGCTAGTTTGTAGTTGATGTAACTTTTTATACACTATTAATGAGTAACTAAAATATAAAATTTCATGATGAAATCTACGAGTCAGACAATGAAAAATGAGAACATGCCAAAGTGTCCTAGAAAATAAAATCGTGACCAAGTAGCATAAAATTGTGACCATTGTAGTAGCTGCAAATCAACACGTCATAATTTAAACCAACAAAACCCAATTGTGGATGACAAGTGGATGGCATTCTTTTTTTAGTGGTGAATTTCAAAGATTCACATTTTCTCTACAAAACAACTTAGAGGCTAGTGTATGGTGTCGAGTGATTCAAGTTTGAGAAATTTTGACCACTTTCGTTAAATGGTGTGTAATTATTT